>QQSS02065209.1:0-17775 GCA_003687565.2 Craspedacusta sowerbii
TTATTATTATTATTATTATTATTATTATTATTATTATTATTATTATTATTATTATTATTATTATTGTTGTTATTATTTTATTGTGTTTTGGCGAGTCCGCTCTGGCTTAAATGCTTAGGGATTAACTATATACTATTCAGCATCTGCATAGTCAATGCCGTCAAAGTTTCTTTACTTTTGTAATTCTATCGTGCTATTTTACTTGAATTCTTACTCTTGTAGGTGCTGACTGAAACCTCTTATACGCGCTCAGTGGATTGGTGGGGTCTGGGTGTTTTAATATTTGAAATGCTTGTCGGAGAGGTACGCCTTTTCACTTCTGTTACTTGCACTTGGCTTGTGGATGATGTATCCCTGTCTTTTTACTTTTTGCTTCCCATAGTAATTGACATACTTGTCAATTTTATTTAGTTTTTACACTGGAGGTTTTGAAATAAGAGTGAGTGGACATTTATTTTAGAGTCCGTTCCCTGGCGATGACGAGGAAGAGGTGTTTGACAGCATTGTCAATGACGAAGTTCGTTACCCCAGATTCCTTTCAAATGATTCTATTGCGCTGATGAGGAGGGTACGTATGGCACTGCTCGCCTTTCGTGTCCCTTGAGCTTTTGCACTGTGCGTTCTTCTAACTCCAGCGACAGTGAAGAAATTATTTATGTATTAAGAAATTATGTATTATGATATATGTATATAGATGTATGCGTATTTATGTAGATAGATAGATAGATAGATAGATAGATAGATTTGTGGAAGTAAAATGTGTACATATATATATATATATATATATATATATATATATATATATATATATATATAACTGAATATTAATATTATATTATTCGCTAAATGCGTTCCCACTGCAGTTGCTGCGGAAGAACCCGGAGAGAAGGTTGGGTTCCAGTCCTCGCGACGCAGAAGACATCAAGAAACAGCCGTTTTATAAGGTACGATTGGATTGCGCATAATGCCGGATTATTATCATTATGCTGTGTTCGATTTGGAGGTTTATGCCGTGACTATCGCTTGTCTCCGCGCTCTATTGATTCTTTGCGTCATTGGTCGATCGCTTTGTGAGGGACAAAGTAATATCCGTTACTAGTAGGATGCGCGGATTATTGACGGTCGTCATATTATGTGCCCGTTTCATAATATCATAATATGTGCTCGTTTGTGGTATGATTTCTATGCGAAATCTTAATAGTGTGATGGCTATTTGGTTTTTAAGAGTTTGTTTCTCGTGATTTGCCATGAAATATCATATCAAGTCTAATATACATACAGCCATAGATACATATGCTACGTACAGCCATAGATACATTGGCTTGAAGTCCAAACGCTTGTTTTAGGACCTAAAATGGGACAGTTTGCTTCATCGAAAGCTGAAGCCGCCTTTTGTTCCAACAATTGTAAGTTCCCCTGTCATGCTTCTGAGTATGTTTATTAACCCTCCTGACATTTATTCTGTAAGTGTTATTCTTTTGCGCATGCGTGCGTGCTAAGGATAGGCGGTTCATTGCACGGTTGCTGCTAGGGCAGCTTGGGCACTGATAAATTCTAGAAAGATTTGTTGTACGGGAGATCTTGTTGAAATGCGTCGTGCTGTAATTCATGTAGAAACACGCCGAAGATGTAAGTAACTTTGACGAGGAGTTTACATCGGAAGATCCCGTGCTAACGCCAACTAAGGAAAGAAAAGCCTTGTCCGGTACTGACCAGGTATGCGATCTTTGCTGTTTCGCTTCGCTGTTTACTCCGTTTCTTGGATGTTTCGTTCCTGTTTTGCGCAGGCTCATTTAAGAATCCTATGTTTCGGCTAGTTCATTGAACGTTTGGTGTGCAGGATTAGTTTTAAAATGCTATGTTTCGGCTAGATGCTAGAATGTTTCGTGTGAACGCTCCTGTGTTGCGCAGGCTCATTTAAAAATGCTATGTTTCGGCTAGTTGCTAGAATGTGTCCTGGACAGGCTCAGTTAAGAATGCTAACTTTCGGCTAGTTGCTAGCTGTAGACATGTCGAGTGACTTTTATATGGCACTCTTAGCTTTGTGTTTATTCTTTGCTGTTCTGTGTATGTGGCACGAAGTTATAGCAGGTCTCTTAGTGGCATCTACTTGTACCTCCTCCAGGCGCTGTTTGTCGGCTTCGACTACACTGCTGACTGGTGCTAGTGCCTTCCGTAAAGTGCTGATATCCTTGAGCGCTATCTTGCTGCCCTGTGCCTGCCGAAAGATCCTGCTTACGAGCAGTGCCACTCAACGTTCGGGGGCTTCCTTGCACCGGCGCAGTTTGTATGACGCTCTGAGTTCCTCTTACAAGCTCAAGCTGCTTGGTGGTTGCTGTTACTTAACTTCTCCGAAACTGACTTTTCTGTGCGAGGAGAGTGGTGACGTTGGTCTTGTGGTTACCGGTATTATCCGTCATCTGTTTCGCTTCAAGCATGGCGTTCGATGTCTGATCCTTATCCGCCATCGACTGTCATCTCCAGAAGTATGTGGTCATCTTGCGCTTAGATACGTTTTGCTCTTGTGGCGACGCTTGTTTTGTTCTGGTAGTCGACTCGTGTGTACGTGCCTTGTTCGAATTCCTCTTTTTGTGAGTTCTAATTGACTTTCTGAGTTAGAGACTCTCCAATTGGAATTTACTATCGTTTGCAATTTGTATGGATGCAATTTTGCGGGCTTGTGAATATGACTAAATATTAAATGGTAGTATACTTGCGAGGTTGTTTTGGGTCCTCGTTTTATCGATCTAGTTTGTGGGGCAAACCAGTTCATGGCGGACCGCAATCGGTTTTTTAGATTGCGTATTTGCACCTTTTTTCTTTTAAGTCCAGGCATAGATGCGTGAAAAAAACGTGAATCATGCTCTTGCTTGGCTTTCCTTACACTTAGTAACTACGACAATGCCCCTCTTCCCCGGAGTTTTAAAGTTGCAAAGGGGTTATCATTAAGTTATCTTGTACCGTGCTATTAAGCAGAAACGGCCTCTTATCGTTCAGTTTTTGTTCGAAAGCTCAGAAGCAGTTGTGCGCATGTGGTAATGTTCTGGTTGCCTGATCATTATCGTCGATCGTCATATTGACTTTTTGCTGCTGAATTCTTTTTTTTTTTAATCTGATAACCCTTCGTTGCAGTTTAATTCTAGCCAAGCCGTTTGGTTTTCCGGTGTTCGCTCTTGAATTTGTCGCTCTATTGTTTGGGTTTAGGCTGAAAGCCAGTTAGTATTTGGCCATTCCCCCTAGCGCGAAAATGTCACGGCCTACATGAAGTTTTATATGTTGACATGTTTGTCGTATCAGACGTTATAGTATGTTTCGCCGGAAGTCCTAGTACCGTTATTATTGCTAGTTTTGTTTTTTGTACGGTAACGCATTTTTTTGTGTGCGTGCGTCTTTTGGTTTATGTTTGGTTTACAGCCAGTCTGTATAACGGTGGCCTACTACGAAATATTATCACGCTTTGGTTGTCTTCTAATTTTTGTTGTAACTTTGCTTAGTGTTGCTGTTGTGTTCGTGTGTATCTGTGTGTGTTTCAGTGTTGGCGTTTGCGTATGTACGCGGGCGTGTGTGGGTGTGGGTGTCTGTGTGTGAGTGTGAGTGTGTCTGTGTGTGCATGTGTGTACGTGTCGGGCTTCTTCCTGTAGGTCCTCCTACGTAGCTTATTGTCGGATTAGATGGGAATCGCTTGTGCATGTATCTTCGCCGAAGGTCGTGATTAGTAAGAAGCCTTTGCCGCTTCCCTATTTGTAACGGCTTAGGAAGCAGGAAGCAGCTCACCCCGCTCCGCTGATCGGATCTGCGCGAAACTCTGGCGAAGAGAAGCTATGCGTTATTTTGTGGATGTATAGCTAGATATTTACTTTGTTTGTTAGTTTAAGTATTGTTTTTTTCTGTTCAGCTATCGTTAGTCGGAAAAAGAACGTAGATTTTCTGTATAGTCTCGAGATTGGCAGTAGGATTATTTTGTTGGTCTCAATCGTATAAGTTATTTTTTACTGCTGTTGATGACTGTTACAACTATATAGTTCGAATGTCTCTGTTCTTCCTGTGTAGCTATACAATGTATGTATACTGTTGATGCATACCTGCTCAGCCATATTCTGCAAATATAAATTTGTATCATAAGCAACTTCTACGATATTAGTTGCTCCATGCTTGTGTGTTTTGCTTCTATTCAGTGCGCTTTTAAAATTTTCGGTTCGCGCTGGTTCATTCTGCGGGCTGGAGCATTTTTTGAATGTGAGGTGCGTTGTCGTGTTTCCACACTTCTGCGTGCCACAGACTGATACTGAAAATATTGCCAGCATTGCGTGATATTTTATTTTTATCGAAACCTCGTGGTCAGTATTGCATGGGGCTCTCATCTTTCAGCTGAAATAATTTTCAAACGAACAAACAAACAAACAAGCAAGTTTTACCCAAGGATTTTTCGTTCTCTTGCTCGTTTGTGGTGCAAATCAGAGGAAATTGCATCGTAAAGGCGATAAAATTGTGACTAGAAAAACTGCTATGCATGCCAATCATCTATCGCTTAGCATGTTTTTTTTTTTTGTGCTTCAATAATTGGCTACGAAACTCTTCTGGGCTCGCGGTATGCTGCCGCATGTTTTGACGGGCAATGCCGAATCTGAGCAGCTGCCTTAGTGCTGCAGGGGCCAGGTGAAGCTTTCGAGTCGTGCCAGCCGCGTGCCTTCTAATGGGAATCGGGCGATTATGCTCCGTGTCTCTGCAGTCTTCTTCGTTTATTTATTAAGTAAGTTCTTGCTCTTCTCACGTAGATCTGTACGCGGTGCAAGCGATTGAATATAGTTTGAATGATTGGTTCATATCGTTTGTAGGTGCGGACATAACGAGATTGTGATTGTAATTGGATCGAGTCCAACCAACCTACACGCTGTGGTTTGTCTAGAAGCTCTAATTATTTGAATTAAATGTGTTATTGCTGCAGCTGTCTTTGATGACGAAGACTCGGAATTTGCCATGATTTTTTTTTTTCAAGACGAATGGACGTGCATAGCTTACAGTTGATCTACAGTAAATGTATCCCTTCTATTTGGTATTGCCTTTCCAGTAAGGGACCCCTCTATCTGATACTGCCCTTCCAGTAAGTGAGTCCCCTCTATTTGGTATTGCCCTTCCAGTAAGGGAACCCTCTATCTGATACTGCCCTTCCAGTAAGTGTATCCCCTCTATTTGGTATTGCCCTTCCAGTAAGGGACCCCTCTATCTGATACTGCCGTTCCAGTAAGTGAGTCCCCTCTATTTGGTACTGCCTTCCAGTTAAGGTCTGCCCTTCTAGTAAGAGTATCCGCTCTATTTGGTACTGCCCTTCCAGTAAGTGAGTCCCCTCTATTTGGTATTGCCCTTCCAGTAAGGGACCCCTCTATCTGATACTGCCCTTCCAGTAGGGATATCCCTCTATTTGGTACTGCCTTCCAGTTAAGGTCTGCCCTTCTAGTAAGGGTATCCGCTCTATTTGGTACTGCCCTTCCAGTAAGGAGATCCCTGTATCTGATACTGCCTATCCAGTAGGGGTATCTCTCTACTTGATACTGGCGTTCCAGTACAGGTATGCCTCTATTTGGTACTGCCCATGCGACAACATCTATATATTGTCAAGACACATGTGCTTTAATGGAATCCCGATCGTGAGTTGGTAACTTTCATTGATACCTATTGATAACGCCTTCAAACCCATGCTATTACAATAAACAATGCAAATTTTTTTTAGCATCCAACTTGGCTGTCTCCGATCCAATCCTCAACCAGCCAGGCAAAGTCCCAAAGCTCAAAAAAGGCGATGTGTCGAATGGAAGAGTTAATTCCTCTAAACAATCACTATCAATACCCGTACTACTGCGTGGTAACTTGTTTCCCAGTTATCATACGCCATTTAAGACGTTCCGCGACAAACGACTGGCGTCGAATGACCCAGACGCGGATTCAGACACTGACATCGCTACTCTACCCTCGCTACAGCTAGGCAAGATTGCGACCCTCAGAGCGAGAATTCGTTCGCTCGGTAAAGGAAGCATTCAAAAAGTGATACAGGAGGCGCTCGATCGTTTTAACGCAGCTAATGGGCTCCATACTGAGACTGCTAATGAGCATGAAGAAGGTGACCCTGCAGACGATGCTGATATGAGCCATGGTGATTTCATATCAATGGACGAAGGAGTAAACAGCCCGGAGACAGAGTTGAGAGATACTGCTTCGTCTCCAACGCAATACAAGCCCACCAGAACGGGGCTCGTGTCAACTAGTTTAAGCGATCCACTTGAAGTCACCACTCCCCACACGTTTTCTACTAAACAGAATCCAGGAAAGGATTTTCCCGGAAATTCTACGCGAGGAAAAGAAAAGCAACCTCAGAATAGAATTGGCATCGCGAGCGCACCCTTACAGCAGCGAAATTTAAGTTCAAACATGAACACCATCATCGCTAAGGCACAAGTGATTTCTCATGTTCCAATTCCTCCAGTCAAGTCTTCCATTACTTCTGGAATGAATAAAAGGCTTGAAAGCAGTCTTGGACAAAAGAATCCCGGAGACTTCAGAGGTAACGTGCAACTATGGTACGCAAGAAAATCGCCCAACAGTCATCTCCAATTTCAAAAGAAGTTGTGTGTTTCTAGTTGTGCGAAGGAAAGGAACGCGACGCTAAAATCGCCACTGCTCGGAGGTCTGCAGTCAAAGCTGGCACAGCAAGAGCGATTAACGGAAGCTCGGAAAATATTCACCACAGGACAGGGCAAGCCACCCGTTGAGAGGCCCGTGAAATCTGAAGCATTTCTAACTAACAGCGATGCTTCACAGAATACTAAAGGAAAATTCGGAAAAGCTGTAGACTTAAACAGCCCACCAAAGCAAATCCTTGGTGTAGCACCAGATCAAAGCAAAACAAAATTTGTTCATTTTCCGTTGCCTGTAGGGCGTTATAGGTACCTGAATACTCCTGGCTCCATGGATCACAGTAGTGAAGTCCGGACAGCCAATAGCAGTATAAAAAGTAACCCTGACCTAAAATCTGGTGAGCTTACGAATGCTAATTATCAATGGCCAAATCACCTAACTTCCATCCCACTGAATGGCTTAAAAAGTGCATACGGAAACGGCCACGAGAAAGCAAAATTTGAGCAACATAGAGGTAAGGAAATCAAGTCCATCCAATCCATCCAGGGCTCCATGGTTTCATCGAGCCTGTTCGGTGACTCACAATCCAGTGCAAACGCTCGACTACCCTCAGCTAATTCCAAGGAAACCTTCGGTGCCACGCAAAAATTATCTCTGGACGACCTTTTACTAGTGAAAATGAAGGAGTACTTAATTCAACTAGCCAAGAATGACAGCAGGGTTATGCTTGATTTAGAAAATGATTATCTTAGTCAGCAAATAGGCCCAGATGAACGTGGATCACTTCACACGCAAACTAATGGCCAAAGCTCAATTACACTTTCCTTCCCAGGAGAGAGCGTTAAAAAGGTAGTCCCTATCGACAATAGGAAAGCTTACACCGATCTGCAAGCGCGTTTAAGAAACGAAAAGTTATTGTTTGTAGGACGAGTTTCACACATGGGAGTCCCTATTGTAGGACGACTTAATGGCCATATCTCGCCCATGTACCAAGGTCATCACAGTTATAAAGAAAGCGAAGGCGTCAGACATTTCAACGACGCCGTAAATGTTCAGGCAGTCGATAGTTATAGATCGGAAGACCCCCAAATGCAAGAATGGCCGGCTACATCTCTCCCCGAGCCTGGCCAAGCTGAAAATGTTAACCCTGTGGTTGCTTCCTCTGTGGTTGAGGAGAGTAGAGGAACTGTTAACCGGGATGGAGACACTCTGCATCAGCGCAACCATGCAGAAACATCCTATGCAGACTCCAACGGTTATGAGGGTAGCCTTACCCAGAACCAGCGATCGATTGCCACGGACATTGCTGGACTTCAAATGAGCAGCAAAAACACTCCTTTTCTTTCCAGCACTCCGCTGCAGGGGAACACGCATGCCAACTGTGCGTCCACCCTTTTGGCCAATGGCCATGGAGTCTACGATGGCGATGTGAAATTCATCAGTGACAAAAGCGAAAACATAAAAAACGCTGAGACTCTAATTCGTCATCAGGGCACAGACTTGGCTCAAGCGAGCAAGCAGGAGTTTGCAAAACTGCGCGAGCCTGTGGGGCAGCGCGTTCAAGGGCATGACGTTAACATTGCGGCTGGTGCTACCTATCCAACCAACTACGGCGATGGAGGTCGAGTCTATGATGGCGAAGAGAAGGCTGAGCGGAGCAATAATATGGAAGAAGCTGCTTCAGTCGTTCGCTCAGGGTCTGCAGAAAAAAATGACGCAGAGGGAAATGACAGAAGCATCGGTGAAGATAAACTGCAAAGCAATAGTGTAGAGACTCAGGAGAATAGTGAGTCTCCGACCTCAGAAGAGAGATATAGTCCGAACGTAAAGGCCTCTCTTATCGAAAGCGACGACATTCATAAAGAGACGCCTTACTATAAAAGTGGCTTGCAACAAGGGCAAGAGAACAAGGATTTGCCAAAACCTGTCACAGAATTTCCTAGGCAAGGTGATGGAGAAGAATCACGGTTTTCAAAAGTTAGTTATAGTCCGACTGGTGGAGATTCAGTTACTCAGCAGGTGAGCGGCGAATGGCAATCAAGAGTTATTGAACACGAAGGACGTGGATCTGATAAAGATCACTCTGAACTTCAGAATAAATATGTCACGACTGACAGTCAAGAAAATCAAGTCAGCAACGAAGAAGCAGTACATGTTGAAAATGACTTTCCGACTCATATCCCCGATTCATATCTCCCACAACCGCAGTCTGACTACATCGAAAATCCCAAAGAAGGATCAGGCGGACATGAAGAACGAGACATATTGAGCGCTCCAAATAAGCCAACTACATCGAATGAAGACTACTATTCCATGGACGATCTTGTAAAGGTTGAGATACAACCTAGCGAAGCTCCAGTTTCCAGCAGTGTAAACGTAACGGCAAAACGCGAACGTAGATTCCTCATTCCGGAGATAAAAGCAAACGGAGATCACGTAGATATGTTTGATGATGATGCAAAAAAGGGAGAATCGACGTTAAAAGGAAGTGGTGAGCGTAAGCTTACGACTCTGGAATTTCAGAGTGACGATCCTTCAATAAACCAACAAACTAGCGGCAGAGCCAATAGAGCGCCGCCTAGCAACCAAGTTTCAGTAGATCCGATTTAATATACTGATGGCTAACTGCAGTAATTTCGATTGTATGCAGGGTATATCTCGGACAATATATATACATACATGCATACTAATAAACACATTATAAAGTAAATATACTACTCACAATAGGTTGTATTTTAGATGATAAATATAATCTTCCGCGCCAAAAAGTTTTTATTTCTCTGGAATTTGACTTTTATACCTGCCAATCTAAATGCGTGATTTTCCTAACTGGTTCTTATGGGCTTGTAAATATGTTCTCCTAGTAACCATGTTAGAGGCGTTTTGGGCACTTATTTTTACGCTGTTTTGAGTTTGCTGTGGCATTTACTTATGGAAACTGTGGGTTTGTGTACAATTCTTAAAGTAAAAATTGAGAGATGACATGTTTTCCTAAATTTTTTGTGGTTCTATGATCAAATAACAAGAGCATGTATTACTGACGTACCTCGCGTCGCTCTTGCTTATGTCTTCTGTTAGGCTATGCTGAACTGTAAGGAAATATTATGATAATCGATTTAATTTTTTAGGTCAAGCGACGATCCCATTGATCGAATATGGGTCATGCATAAAGCAATCTTGCCATTTAAATTTGTAGTTGCAATGTAAGGAACAAGTAAGAAATTAAATGATTAAGTGCTTTAATTAACTGATTAATTCTCAAATCATAGCAGCAGTATTTCTAGCTTTTCAGTCCATGGCAAGTTAAAATTTTTGAAATAGCGCGGTGCCAAATTTACCGGAAAACGCCAAATAAATAAATAAATAAATAAATAAATAAATAGATAAATAAATAAATAAATAAATAAATAAATAAATAAATAAATAAATAAGCAAATAAATAAATAAATAAATAAATTATTTATTAGTTAATTATTTAATGAAAAAACCTGAAAGAAACAGCTCTAGTCTTACTAACCTGGCGCGTATTGCCTGGTTAACTGCGTCTGTTACTGCATGTGGATAAGGAAGAAACATATGTACTACAACTGTGCATCAATCACACAAAAACCTACATAGCTAATTTACACGTCTGTCTGGAGCGAATATGAGAAATTTGAGATTTACCAACAAGATGCAACATGGCGCTGCTTCACGCGTAAACAAATTAAACGACAACCGACTATTTAATGCAAGTGATCTGCTTGCCAGTGCTTGCAAGATGCTAAATTAAAAAAAGCCGTTTATAAGAAATAGATGGGTAAGCATGGACTAGAACTATGTATCTTGATACATATACATATATATATATATATATATATATATATATATATATATATATACACATATATTTTATCATGTATATATATGTTATATATATTATAGTTTTTTGGTCTCTCCAAGATATATATATATATATATATATATATATATATATATATATATATTAGGTCAGAAAGATCTTTAAACACTTTTCCTGTACTGACAAAAGCACTAGCAAACGTGGTTACTTCACTTTAATTTAACAAATGCTCTAGCAAAGGCAGACAATTTCCTTAGGAATAAGAATCATTAGCTCCTGCATACAATCTAGTAAGCTTGGTTACACAAAATTCTTGATGTACCAAGTTGGCCGAAAACGCTGCTGATTTTCTTGGATAGAGCATTTCAAAAGTTTTTTTGTGAAGAGTGCCATGGCATTATGGAAAAAACTTCAACCTTGAGGGTAGAAAAACATAATTTAATGAGTTTTTAGTAACAGTGCCTCGTGCCAGGTCACGTTTTCTACGTTCGTGAGATACAACAGCGTGTCTGTACAAAGACGTAGACAGAACCCTAAAAAGCTCTAGTTAAGCATAATTGCGAGGTTCAAAATCTAAATAATATTCTCCACAAAAGTCTTGAACAAATCAAGCTCGCAACTCATTGCCTGAAATGAGAGTAGAAAGGAAAGTAGAAAATATAGCTCATCATCATCATATCATCAATATCGTATCTATGAGAAAATTGTGGCGAGAGTGTACGAGCTAGAACTAATGCCGCTTGATAACTAGAACCTTTTACTCTCTCTTGAACTCTTACTCTGTTGAACTCTGATGACCTACTCATACGCTTGCTATATATACGAAAACAAAACTATAATCGAATGGATGGCTAGAGTTCGCTTAATCGCGGATGATCCCTTCACCGTCTCGTCTCCACGCAGAATGCAAAAAACAACTATACACAAAAATATAATTTAAGTACGTCAATTATTACTACATATATAAAGATTAACTGGTGCACAAGCCACACGGAATCGATAAGCTCATACAAAACAACTTGATACGAAACATGATTTTAGCGTAAACATGTTTGTTGTTCAAGCATGTCCTTTTCATGACCTGCCTTTCATGACAAAAATTGTTGATAGTCTTGTCGCGCATACGATGTGGCTTGGTTCTTTCCAAAAGAGATTTAGGAAGTTCTAATTAAGTTTACGCTTTACATCTTAACGTACTATTACCTGTACATCTGCTAGCTCTGTTACTTTTCTGTCAGGCACTAGCAAATCAAGAACGGAAACTGATCGGCTGTTAAGAATAATAAAATGATTTATTCAATGTTCGTCAGAGCATGGAAAAACTCGCTAAGAACTTCTTACTATAAAGCAGATTTTCATACGTTAGTGTTGATTGGTTGGTGAAAAGCCAGGAGTTTCCCCGGATGCGCAGTCCATTGATTGTCGGCGACAGCAAGAGGCCAGTCGTCGGATGCTGCTTGAGCCTCCCAAGAAGCTAAAGAACTCAATACGTGCCCTCAAAGGGAGGCTCGGACGACTGGTCGATGCTCCAACGATCGTGAAACTGACATCGCACTGTCCCCTGTGATCAGGAGACACTCTTCCTGAAGACCTTCCCAGCGGAGGACGAAGTCGTACTGTGCTGATTAGGTCTTCTTAGGAGATTCGCCAAACAGGGTAGCCACAAAAATTTGTCACATGCCCTGCTTACCCACCAGCGTCGAGTGGAGGCTCTCCTAGTTGGCCGGCATACGTTAGTGTACATATTTAACGCTTTTGTACCGCCTTTAAACATGTTGTATTAGCTTCCCCCGTCCTACGTTCGCGTCAAGTAAACAAGGTGTCTCTGTGAAATAGTAGCATGTACTGTTTCGAAGAGAGATGTGTGAAGACTGCATTGCCTTCTGTTTTCTCTTATTCGATATTTCCTCATATAGATCGCCGCCATTTTATTGGATCACCAAGATGGCCATCACTAAGACCAAAATAAAGCAGGATAATAAAACAAACCAATGACCGTGCACTGACCGGTCCCTCGCACTGGAAAGATACTTAAATCACGGAATATTTTAACTTGTGAAGAATGCATGCGTGTTTGTGTGTGTGTTACCGCGGTTCCTCTACTATCAACGATTGCGTTATTATTGAACGATTGGTATGCCAATAATATGATATGCGTCTGCTGTACTGTTCATACAACATCCTGCATGTCTTAACGGCAGATGCCATTGCCATAACTATCGTTACTATTGACCCATCATGGATCAATCCATGACTCTACCATTACATGAGATAAAAGGCTCCTACTCAAGAAGTATGAAGAGAACTCACAGAAAGATGCATGTAAGCATGGAGGTCGTGGTGGAATTGATCAAGCCAAAGTGGACATACAAAGCTTTGCATTTAAGTCTTGTTCTCATGGCAGCAAGCAAGCTTTTCCCCGATTGATTAGATTGATTTAATAATAAAACTGGTGCAAGAAATCTTCTGACCGGAGATTTGCCTTGGGTAAATAGATGTTGGTCGACTTAGAAAGACATGGTAATATCATCACGTAGGCTCTAGAAACCATCTTGAAGACACTTACCTTGAAGACCCTTAGAACTCTCTCACTTGTTGCCAGATCTGAAAGAAATCTCTGTCTACAGGCGTATCGTGGTGAATTTACAAAAAAAACTTAGTTTGAAATTCCGCGCAGCAACTTCTGAAGAGCAGGAGAACGAACTCTGGTTCTCATACGGTTTCTTCAAGCTAGCGGTGACTTTCAACTAACGCGATTCACAAATTCTCGGTTTTTAAGAAACGTAAGACATCGTTCGGGCAATCGGTTTATGTTTATGATTTCGTGTTGTTGTTGTTGTTGTTGTTTTTTTCCGGCTCAACAATGCGCATTCCCAAAATTCGCAACATTTTAATATCGACAGTTTCTTTTAAACGTACAAATTTGCAACTGGCGAACATTGATAGACGTCTTTCGTGCAGTCTAACACCATGGACAAACACGGCACATGCGCGAACGATTTGACCTAGCAGTTTTCAACGCGCGCAAGGTTTTAAGCACGGTAATGAACGGCATATATAGAAATCGGATAAACAACAACGAAATTGCGGCACGGGATAAGATAATCAAAACTATTGAGCATTCATAAATTATTCAAAATATTTTGCACGCCACGTCGTTTCTATGTAATTATGATTAAAAAAAGGCCAATCTATAAAGCGGCAGGATCGTTCTTACCTGATTATTAATCTTTGGTGGAGCGACTCATAAAAGATACTTGATTTTTATGAATGGGTAATCGCGTTGGTAAATATCAAATGTTGCAGTGTGCAGTAGATCTGCTATTTTTCCGTTGCGAACTGAATCTCCATAGTGCAACTACGAATATATTAATTGTTGATTCATAACCTTAATTGGACGTTATAGAGCATTATAAGGTGAGTATCACTATTCAAATAACTGTGCACGTCCATTTAAAACTTGACATGTCTATCTGTCATATTTCAAATTTAGTGCTTGCTTTTGTAAGACTCGAGATAAAATGTACTTATGGTAGATCTTTCCCCGAGAAAACTTAAAAACTATTTGACTCCCAAGAAAACAGGGACTTATAGTGCTTGCCTTGCTTCAATTAGGGACGGGAAGTAAAGTATTTTTTAAGTAGAACAGAGTCAGAGAAATCTTGTTCCAAAGCTATAAACGTGAAGATACCCAAACTCCTTATTAAATAATATCTTTCAGAATTCGCCATTAAACATTCTTGACCGTTCGCATGTAGCTACAGCACACTCGTACACTACAAATTCAAATTGTATATGCATAACTAGCGTCCTTAACATATCTTCTCCTCTCTTTCAGGTTTTAATGCCCTCTGGTTGCGGGATAAATTTAAACAACGACCAGACATCGAAGTCATGGAAAATTTTCAGATCATCAGACCCTTCATCATCGTTGGATTTAGCATGATTGCAGCCGTGGCGACTGTTCTAAACTTCCTCGTTCTTATTGTGTATTACAAAGTTCCAAGTGTGCGGGTGACCATCAACAAACTGCTTTTATCACTGGTCATATCCGATCTGACAGTTGGGCTGATGGGAGCACCAAGTCACATCATCGACCTTGCATTCGCCAAGGAAGCTACGTTTCCAAATTTGCGCTCGACAAACAGGATCCCAGTGCCGGCAGTTATTGTAACGGGCCTAACTGTCACAAGTATCGCTTACGATCGTTACAGGCGAATGAAGTCTTGCGTTCAAAGAACTGCAAGCTTTACCGAACGTCAGCGTAACATCATCCTCGCATTGCCATGGACCGCCGGGGGAATAAATCTATGCCTGCATTTCATTAACCTGCAAGCCAATTCGTGTTTCATACTCGTTGTGTACGCAATAGCTTGGTCAACTTTAATATTCTCGTACTGGAAGCTAAATCGATTGTTGAAAGAAAGAGAGAAAAGATGGGATCAGACATCGGCGAGTCTAGCAGTAAGTCGTTCAAACGAAAAAGCTAATCGACTTATCAATAGACTCATCGCAGTCTACCTAGTTTTTTCAAGCCCAGCTCTGGTCTATCGAATCCTTCTTCTTCTACATACTGCTGCTCCGCATCATACTTGGTGGATTTCTAAATATAGCGTGCTGCTCCGCAAAGTATCGCAACTTTTCCTTCATTTGGTCTCGTGTATAAATCCATGCCTGTATATATGGCGATCTCAGGAGCTCTCCAAAGCGACTCTCGCCCTATTCAAGTTTAGAAGAAATAGAAAGGTAATTCCAGAAAGGAGTTCTACCACAAGATGATCTCTTTGTGTGCATGACTGACTGTCAGCAACGCGATTTGCGGTCTATGTTGATATTAAGCAGACACTATGTTTGCAATCACATCAATGTTGGTGGAACGCTATAGGAGTAAATGAATCGAAAAGGATCCGTCGGGGCAATAGATGAAAGCAAGCGCAAACCGTGCAAATCCATGATCAATGACATGAACATCATTTCATGAGACATAATAGGTAAAGTGGATAGCTGCCTAAAAATTCCTGTTCTCTAGAATAGACTAGTCAAAGTTTGTAGCAGTGCCGTCTTCGGATTAGTCTTCGAACAACGTTCTTCCAAGACCACGTAGGAGTCACCATAAGACCATAAAATGATCCCTACTAGGTTAACTTTTACGATCGAGGCTGCATATAACAATCTTTTGTCACCATTGTTGAAAATATCTTTGCAGTATGGATAATCAGTATATATAAATATCCAGCTCAAAGCTTTCAAACAGAAAGGAAATTGTTTTTCCCGCACAGAAATGTCTGGCTAGATTCCAGCTCTTAGTAAAGAATGTAACACTGATTGATGGCGGCTTCGTATTCAATATAACTGGATGGATCTTGAATTTCAACCTTGATAATTACAAGGAATCCGCTAAAGACTCGTTTGACTGTATAAATAAATGGACTTGTATTTTGAAGAATCATTAACGGTTTATACATGTATATGTTTTATAAACGCGAGTACAAAGTAAGGTATAGGAGTAAATACTTGATCTGCCTATCATATATATATATATATATATATATATATAATAGGCAGATCAAGTATTTACTCCTATACCTTACTTTGTATATATGTATATATATGTATATATATGTATATATATATATATATATATATATATATATATATATATATTTTAAGTAGTAAATTCTTAAATTTAGGCAGTGCATTGAGCTCCAAATGAAATCAAACTGGAAAGAGGATGCAGTTTGGAGAATGGAGGAACTGGTGAATATCTTTTCATGCCCGATTTCAAATATATAATTTCAAATAAACCACATAGCGCTGACCTTTAGGCAGCAAATGTTAATTGAACTTGTAAATCCAAACTAAGAACCGGAACCATACTTAAGAAGATGACACTTTAAGCGATCATCCCTATTGTTGCGTTCATGCAGCGTCTCAAAATGCGCGACTTAGCTAGCAAATCCCGACAACAATGAGTAGATCATGCGTACACTCATGTTAATGAAATATCTGTTCTCAACTGAGAAGAAAGGCGAGCAAGTGAGCAAGTGAATGAGTGTGCGAGTGACTGATAAAAAACACGGAATAAGAGAACGTGTGCATAATTACATGAATTATTGATTAAGCCAAGTAGTTATTCAGCGAGAGAATGAAGTAATTAAAAAGGAAGATCTTGCCTATGTTAAATATATGTGCTCGTGTGATATGAGCCTGACTGTGTGGCATTCGGTAGTCCGTCACACAGGGCTCATCCTGTGCGCATTAAAGTGTTCCAGATTTAGTTCAAAATGCAGAAGCCACAAGACTGCAGCATTGCTTCTTGTTCCTACAAGTCTCCTGACCCATAATATAGCAACAAAAAAATCGCTCTAGATAAGCAATAAAAGCTAGATGTAAAAACTGAATTCTTCAATGTTTTCGAAGATGGTGGTCTTACAAACGCACAATACACAAACTCTTGAAATAAGAAACAAAGATGTAACTGACATTGATTATTAAGAAAATGTGTAAAGACTTGAATCTTCTTTTAGTGCTTCTTCGGCATCTCCTTCCTGGCCTTCTTCCTGGAGTTCCCTCCGGAAACTGACAATTTTGCTAGTATGCTCGAATTTCAGGCCGAAAACAAAGTTTTGAATAACCCAGAAACTTCTCTAGGAAACGTCTCAATATCTTCATCAGCTAAAATAAACAAAATCAGCTCTTCCGTCAGATACGAAGTATGCCGCTGCATACTTTTAAGTAGTTCTACCCCTGGCTTGGGCTATCCGGCTTTGATGTCAAATACCGCTTGAACGTTTCCAAATCATGGGATGGAGCCGTCGGTATAACGAGCCTTCTTGCTTTTTCTCCTGTCAAGGCTTTCATCAATTGCCACATGTGTACGTCCATCACATGCCTTCCATAGATGACAAATAGCTTTTAAAATGGCTGAAAGAAAGTAAATCTTACCAGGAATGCTCCGGTTTTTGAACTCGTCGTATCACTACATGCAAAAAATATTTGGTCCACCATTTCATAGTACTCAAAAACTTGCATTTTTATTTCAACTTGATCTGAACCCATGGAGCTGAATGGGGCAATCGCTTGTATAACCTTGGTTACTTACCAAGAACACCATCCGCACGGTACTTATGAATATGTCTAACGTACAATTTCACTCCAAGACTGGCGCAACAACAAACTTTGACATCAGATCACCGTAATTCGCCAGACTACTAGAATATATGGTTATTTAAACGAAACACACCATTCAAAGAGTTAAAATTTAACTTTAATGAGACTATATATATATATATATATATATATAT
>QQSS02065431.1:0-17762 GCA_003687565.2 Craspedacusta sowerbii
TGTGTTGAATAAAATTATAGCATTTGAATCGTGACCCCAACCATGTTTAGCAGCATTTACGATGACACATTCTACGGATTCCATTCCTCAATCATCAATGAAAGCGAGGAGGTTCAACCTATGATGACAATGCCTTTTCTGAATATGAGGGCCCTCCTATTCAGAACTTTACGGTTAACACGCGTGGCAGGAATAAAGAAGAAACGGCTTACATCAGCTATTGTTTTGTCAATCACATCGAAATATCGGCGCATGACCTTCGCACGACCGAATGGAATCCAGGAAAGAAATGGAAACAAGGTTAACAGAATCCAATTTTCAAATCCGCCTTTAGTTTCAGTAACACTTTGAAACGCCAATCGAATCCTTTCTGAGTTTGCATCACCAGCGTTCGAACCAGTGCAGTTGAACTCGTACCCAAAGGCGCATTCTCCGATGATATCTAACGTCATTAGTGTGATGTAAGATTGAATCGTAAAAGTTCGTTGACGTGCAGGATATAGCTCGTCTTTCCACACCTAAACGGAAGTGTTACGAGAAATGAAGATCTCCGCTTTACCGAGAGTGAAAGCCCCTTCTGCGAGCCTTCGATATTCAAAGTGTGCCCTAAAAAAGAACGTATTCTTTGTGCCATCTAAACGGCTAGTTTTGCTGCAACATAGGCACTCTATTATTGTAGAATATATTTTTCAATTTATTTTCTATCCAGAATTGGACATCACGGAAGTCAGGGCCACGCGCTAATAAGTCTTGAAGTTTAGACACCAAAGTTCGACAGCCACTCTTCAACGTCATTCATCTCGTGTAGATGATTTAGAGACTGCTGGAAAGCTCAGATAGAAATGAGCAAGTTTTCTACCTGGAATAGTGCCTGCCAAACTTCTACAAAGCGTAATAGTGGTCTGCATGGCTCGAGACAAACATTGGGTGAATGGAGTATTCGGCTACGCAAATGATGTTAAGGTGAGAGCTACGTTTAGATCCAAAGTATACTAAAATTCAGGCATCCACTTACCTGGCATAGCTTATCAGAGTACTTGCAAAACACAGGCATGTATGAGCGAAGACTTTCAGGGGTGAATGCTCTTGCAAGTAGCATTCTCTGCCAACTATGGTCTGCTAGTTCAGAGCATATCACACTGCCGGCCGCTGGAGGGAAGATTTTCTCGAACCTTTTTGTCCTACCAAATGTTGCAGGTTGAGAAAGAAGCGCATAGGCGAAGTCAGCACTTTTCAGCACTGCAAATTCACAATCTAAACCAAAATGGACTTATCGCAAGGTGGATGGAATTATTACCAGACCGCACTTCGAAAAGAAAATGAAATACCCATAAAGTGGTCGATTCTTATCTTCATTTCCAGGAAAACGTAAAACATAGCTCTAAATGACTCTTTATAAACCGTAACAACTTACCATGCATAAGTCTGACATTGAAGATTTTCTCCTTCACTTGACTGCCCAATCTCCACTTGGCTTTTTCGTGGTCCTGCTTCCACATGTAGGGTAGATGTCCAAGCAACGGCCATGCTGCAGGCTCAGGCAAGCCATCTCTTGATGGCCACATGACCTTTAGGTACCGGGCAATGGTAAGCACCACCAGATACAAGAACACAAAGCTAACGATCAGCAAGAGCATCTTTAATTCTACTAACAACAAAAAAATCCACGTACGTAAGAGTACCTGATTGCCTTTAGATTACACTTTCTTCAAACACTAATCTCCAACCGTCGGTCGAAGTTATCAGTGATAACTTATGAGTTATTAGTTATTAGCAATTAAACTTATTGGTACTTAACTGTTTTAAAATTGCAAAAGGCTTATTAGGCGCACAGCATTTGCAAAACAAACTGGTCTCCAAAAAAAAAAAAAAAAAAAAAAAGAAAAAGAAACTTGCTTAATACAAGTAGCAGACATCTAGCCACCAGACTTCTGAGGTATCCTTTTTCTCCAAATAGTCAGCAGTCTGAAAACGAGCGAGTTCGGGGATAATCAATTGTTAGAAAATGTACGTCCAACGTCGTTGCAAGGATTGTCTTTGATGGAACCTTGCCAGCAAAGTGCCGCGAAGGAACAGTCTTGGATAGTTTAAAAAGTTTCTTCAAGGACGTAAAATATCAAAATAACGAAATAGATTGAGTTTCTTCACGAGAAGACAAAACCTTGCGCTGTTTTTTCGCCCACCCAGCTACGGATGGGCAAAAAACAGTTTGAAGCAAAGCGCTTAACTCACACATCATGATGCATTGTTTCAAGTCAGAACAATATGACTATCAAATGGCGCTATCAAATGCTGAATGTTTACACCTTAAACAATTTATTGAAAGCGGAGACAGAGACAGTGGCTACTAAAGCAACAATTGCCCAAAGCTTAACCGTACTCGCCATTTCATCATCTATCCGAGCTACCAAGATTCGACCAAGAAAACGTACACGTCAGTTGAAACCCTCACCTCGCTACTATTTATCATTGCCGAACTGATTATTGACCAACTTCATGTTCTGCTTTGTTAGGTTCTGCATCAATAGACAATAGACTCTACCGACTTCACGGCAAAAGTTTTAAAATTTGTTTACGAAAGGTTCTTCCCAGGTTCAAACGCTTGCCCATGTGTGGTCGCTGCGTTCTGGCAGGAAGGTATATGAACCTGTTAATTTTATGCTTTGGCGTGAAAAAAAATCTAACATGCGTACAGAAATTATTACATTTTATGATTAGCACGGCGGATAGTTAATTATTTTCGACCAGAAAAACGCATATCAGTAATGGCCGACATGAAATAAGTACTTTAAATGGAAGTTCTATAAGATTTTCCCTGTTTCTTCTCTATCACCACAACTCGTTTCGGTTACTCGTTCTGACTAGGAAAAGCCCCCGTCGGCTGACTTCGAAAGGAAAGAGTCTCATCAACGAGAGGCGTGGTAATAAATGGTTGCATTCTGGGCCTTATCTAACAGCTCTATTTTCGGATGTTCAAACTTGAACTTACCTCACGCAGTGTGCAAAGCTGACGCCACTAGGGCGTTGCAAACGAACCCGAAGTACCTCACCTCTGCCGACCAACTAGGATAGCCTCCACGCTAAAAAATTTGATGGCTACCCTTTTTGGCGAATGTCCTAAGAAGGCAACAACCGCTGTTGACAGTTTCACAACCGTTGGATCAGCTGTCCGAGAATTCTTTGTGGGCACGTAAGGAGCTCAGGAGCTCATTGAAAGGCTCACCCAACATCCGACGACTGGCTCCATTTGCAGCAACTGGCGATGGAAAAACTCCTCCATCAATAACAACAGCATCTAACTTCTACCTACTATTATCGTGCTTCTGGATCAGGAACATTTGAAGATTCTGGGAAAAAACGATATTAGAATTCTGGGAATCCGCCCGTAATTGCACGTCATAAGAAAGACGGGCATGCGTAACCTGACGACCGAACAGATAAAAATAAGTGGACATTGAGGATATCATCTTAGTCTTTATGGCTTTGTAAACGGCATTGAACCGTCACGTGGTTGAATGGCGACATGAGCTTGTGAATTTCTAATTGCTATTCAACCGTAGCGTCATATCGTTGAGCAAGCTGTGTCCATAGAGGAAATCTTATTAATAACTATATGGCTGTCTCTTAACTTGTTTCACAACGAAGAAGGCCTTGCAGTGCTCAATGGGAAGTACTTGCGGTACGTCTTGAAAGTATCATTTGTTTTGGACCTCATCAGGCGTATTTAAATATTATTTCTAAAATGTTTGGAAGTCAAGTAGATTGATTTATACTCATTATCTCATCACTCGACGTCGCTGATCTAGCCTTCGATTGGGGAAGATGTCATTGGGACCTCGCATTTCTCTCATTTAACGATCGACAGTGAACGTCAGTCCAAGACTAGCGGCGCTTGGAATTCATAAAATTGAATAGTACGGACAGGGAACTTGTGACTGCCCATAGCTTTCAAGCAGAAGGTAGATGAGGTATGCAGTGACAATGACGTATATTCTTGTGAACAATTACACGGTCTAAGCAAATAAAATGATTTCAAAAACGCTTACCGTGTAAGTGATTTTTTAAAGTGTTCTGTCTATGAAGGATCGGTGTATTCACGCCTATTCCGTATAGGTAACCTTGCAAAGTTTGCTTGGATAAGTTGAAAATGACAATGATTTTGTCGAAACATGTCCTTGAAATTCAAACGATTTGTTTTTGTTCTTAAAGTGATTTCAAAAACATGATTCCAAAGCTTAACTGCTCGTTCATAAACATTAATCTGCATTGCAAACTGAGATGCTGCAGTACCGCCAAAATTACAATTATATCTTTCAAGTTCCTTTATGTTGAACAAAACATAAATGAATAGTCACGATATATTCTTTAATATTTGTGAGGAAATTTTGATAGCGATGCCAAAAATATTATTATTTACACATTCTTTTCACAATCTTGTCTATCCTTGTGGAAATTTTAATTTTAATTCCTAGCTTTAATTTATTCTGAGGATCTTGCTTAAGATTTGGACCAGGTGAAACTATTGGTTTAAAACGTCGTTTCTTATTTAAAATGTAAGTTACGTTTTATAACTTATAATGCATAGCTGGTGTTACTGATATGTCCTTTACAATATAAAGGTTTTGATAAGGCGCCACTGCTTTTTTTCTTTTGTAATAGTTAATGCCTTCTTGAGCATGATTGGCAGCTAGTCTAGTATCTACCAAGCAATAGTATAGAGAATTCACATCATTCAAGGCTGGTGTTAATATGCATGTTTATATTCATATAATATACTACTTATCAAGTCTTAACACCCCGTTCCAAACTCCTGCGCCACATGTCAATACATTCAACTGTTCTAGCAGAAGATGGCGCTTGAAATGCCCAAGTACCTTTACATAGGGTACAGCAGACTAATCAATTACTGAAGTCACAAGCAACAAAAATGCATATTAGAAATATTTGCAACTTCCGTGACGACCAGGTAAAGCTAACCATTGCATACACAATAAAATTGCTAACGAGTCCTACGTACTCGAACCCAGTGTTAAAAATAATTTTAGGTGAAGTAATCAAATGCGTTACGTGCCTCTGATGAAACCAAATTCATTCTTACTGAAGTCTTGAGCTTGTCTTGCTCAGAAGAATACAAACCGGTGTGTTTTGAACAAAGTTTAGACATAAAAATCCAGCACATCATTTCAACCTTTTTTTTTTTTGTAAGAAAAGTTACACATTATCAAACTCGTACAAGTAAATTCCTGATAATCGTTGCAACTTCGAAGAGTAAAAAATCCACGAAAATGCATACTAGAAAACTTCGCAACTTCCGTGGGGACCAGGTAAAGCTAAGCATAGGATACGCAGTGGCAGGTCAGCTTTCTGTGAATACGCTTAAGTAACATTCAGTCTTCTTCCAACATCACAAGTTTCACTGACAAAGGTGGTTGTACTTTCCTGGTGATCAAGATTTCGGTGCGGAAGTTCTTGAATTCTGGATCAGGATCAAGTCGATATTTGCGCATCAAGTACACCAAGAAGGTCTTCATCTCTAGCATAGCGAACTTCTTTCCGATGCACTCATACGGCCCCATACCAAATGCGAGAAACCCTCCTGGTGTTGCATCGGCTAAAAGTAACAAGAAAGGGCAAGGAAACGTCTTGAAAGCATAGCCTTTGGGATAGGCAGATATTCTAGATTAGGCAAAATTCACGCGGGAAACTCTAAAGGCAGCCCCAACAAACCTTCAGTTTGAAGCCAACGCTCAGGTTTAAAATGCAGAGGATCCGGGTATTTGGCCTCGTTCCTATGCACGAATGGAAACGCAACTCGCAACAATTTTCCTTTCGCTACTGTATGGTCCCCAAATTGAGCTTGCTCCTTAGCTATTCTACCCAGCGTACTGACAGGTGGGAAAAGACGCAGTGCCTCCTTGATGCAGCCATCGATGTAGTGTAACTTCATGGCGCTCTCATAGCTCACGTCCTCTTCGCTCGGAATAGTCTCACGAATTTCGTCCCTTATTTTTTCCTGACACAGAGGATTCTACAAAATGAGGTGACCCTAATAAGAACATGCCTTGCAATTATTAAAATGGAGAATCGACAAGAGAAAAAGGCCTGAAGCTGGCATAATGCTAACAACAGAAGGGCACTATAGTCCAAGGTAAGAAACATGGCATACCAAAGCTAGTAGGTACATCAGCCAGGTCAAACAAGTGGCGGTTGTTTCATGTCCAGCCAGCATGAAGACGAAGATATTTGCTGCAATTAGCTTGTCGGTCATCCTGGCATCAGACGCACGAGCTCGCAGGAGAATCGAGAGAATGTTTCTTTCCTGAGCAGCGGTCACAGTTCCATTTTCTATATCTTCTTTTCTTTGTTTCAGTATCTGCAAACAAAGCATAAAAGAATGCCAATTATGCTTATTGACATGTTCATAAGAAAGTATTTATTAAAATGCGTGATATAGGTCTTCGTTGAAAGTTTCTGTGCAGCATTTAACCGCTGATATAAGACCAAAGCCATGGCTTGCACAAATGTTGCGGAGCTGATCTGAGGAAAAACATCTCTGCAGCTCAACTCCCAAATAACCAATGGTGCGTCTACACAATTAAGCTGCTAGCAAAGCTTTTGAAATGCATGAAACTTCTTTGCGAGGTCTTGGTGATGTTAGTATTCCGAAATTGTATTGTATTGCCGATGAAATGTCTGCAACGCTAGCATGCATGCTTGGATATCATGTAATCCTCGCGCAAAACCTTTTCATCTCAGTTAAACGAACCATATGGAGGCTTGTGGTGTGACCAAGAGTTAAGGTTGGAAATTTTATTTGAGAACACAGGCCTAACTCACGCTATGCTGATACGAAATACCCATCTATCGATTGCCAGTAATCTTATTTAGCCTGGCTTTCCAATTATCCGTCAGGCTCCCACGCCTTAGAAGATTTTTCCTGAGGCCTGAGTGATAATTTGAGTTAGTCCTAAATTGAATAGACGCTTGTTTTTTGCTTGTTAAAGCTCAACTATGTTTAAAAAAAACTGTATTACGACGCTTGGGTTAGCTTCTACCGAAACCATATGTCATATATAATGTCATGTGAGCATGCAAACTGAATAATAAAAAAGACTTTATAACGGGACTTGAGGTGCTCATCGGCGGTAAAATGACGTCTAGTTGACCGACTTACCCCAGATATAGTGTTATCCACCAATTCTGTCGCTTCTCGCAGGGCTCTGGGGCGACCGAATGGCATCCACGAGAGGATTGGGAACAACCGTAAAAAGACTCTGTTTTCGAGTTTGATTTCAGACTCCATAACAAGTCGAAATGCTGATCGAATGCGAGTCTTACTAGTGTCACCTTCGTTTATCCCCGTGCAGTTGAACTTGTACCCAAACGCGCACTCACCGATGATGTCCAGCGTCATGTCTGTCAGGTAGGATTGCACATCAAACGTTCCTTGGCGAACAGGATACAGCTGGTCTTTCCATACCTAAACGCGGGTAGAATTGACGGTCGTAAAGAACTTTTCAGCTATGTAGAAAATGGTTAATAGTCATGCCCTGACTTGTTTTCTCCAACGGCCTTCGTTAGAAAAGATTTGCGGCAAGTTTTTGCTACAACGCGTGTGCTCAAGAATTATCGAGATTTTTTTCTTAACCGGAACTGTCAGAGCTGGTACTATGCACACCCACAGTAAGCCTACTCATGCATTTCACATAGCATTCGTGAGCTTATGATTTCTTAAAACCTGAGCTTCTCATTTTCGAAGTGATGAGAATAATTGAATTCTCAGAAGAACGGGTATCGCTTCAGGTCTGCTATTGCAAGAAGAAATCGGATGATGCAGCAATGCAGCAAGCCAAGAAATAAGAACCTGATATGACATGCAGCTTATCCAGGTGCCTGTTTACCTGACATAATTTTTTAGAGTAGTTGCTAAACACAGGAAGATATTCGCGAAGACATTCAGGGGTGAATGCTCTAGCAAGTAACATTCGCTGCCAACTATGTGCACCCAGTTCAGAGCAGAGCACACTGCCGGTAGCCGGTGGAAGAAGAGCGGCTAATTTGCCGGCTCGACCGAACTTTGCAGGTTGAGAAAGGAGTGCCTTTGCAAAATCTGCACTCTTCAGAATAGCATACTCGTGATCTAAATTGGCAAAAAATGCAGGACATTGACATGACACGCTCTTTTTCAGGATCATATACAACTCGTCTAATATGTTCCTGAACGAATTCGAGATTACGTTCACACCAAACATAGCATTTTTAGGTCATTCAGTATTCCATCAATTAACAATAGCATCTTGAATCAAAATAATGCATCACACAATTATGCTAAGCTAACCTAAACTTTATTCCACAACAACCCAAACCTTAACTTTTTCTAGTACAAAACATTAATGTTAAGTCTACCCTTTATTTTTAGGCTAATTTTCTTCTCCTTTATCGAAACGGACAGTCTTGAATAGTAATGTACCCTGTTTAGTTGAATGTTGGGTTCTGAGTATTATTACCTATGCAACCATGGGCGATCACTAACAAAATCCAAACCCTCCGTTAGAACTTATAGTGCAGTGACAACTTTTTTCTTTATGCATCGGAGGTCGTAGCGACGGAGAAAGGTAAAGTTGGAGCCTAAGCTTCCATGCTGTCTCGTGATAAAGTGCTACTTGAAGTATCGCAACGATCGGGGAGTTGTCTTTGACTCAGCACAAGGGGCTGTTGCGCGGTTGGCGTTATTTATTCGCCGAGGTAGAACTGTTCGCGCGTTTGGTAATTAGCTCTTGCGCGTATGTAACTGCCTGCGCGCCACGTATCTCCATAATAACCGTCATAATGGAGATCACTAGCGCATGCAATCAGACTTATTCTGCTCCCGGGATATCAAAAAAAAAAAAAAAAAAAAAGGAATTGTTTCAAGCGAACATGCCACAAAATTTTTGCCATTGAAGTCTCATTAGAGGGTGAAGGGAAAAATATGTTTTTCTCATTTTTTCGTCGGAAGTCTTAGTCAAATGTGTGATGCTCACGAGCTGTCCAGAAAGCTATTTAGAAGCACTCAGACAAGTCACTCAGTTATAAAATAATTACCATGCATGAGGCGGACATTGAATATCTTTTCCTCCACTTGAGTGCCAAGTCTCAGCATGGCTTCCTGGTGGTCCTGCTTCCACATGTATGGTAGATGTCCGAGCAATGGCCATGCTGAAGGCTCAGGCAAGCCATCTCTGGATGGCCATATGAGCTTCAGGTACTGCAGAACCGTATACAGCACAAATAGCACACTAAGAACGCCTGCTATGGACCACAGCATCTTACAACTCTTCACTCCGCAGAATTAGCTCTTCTCGTGGTTTACGACTGAGGAATACTTAGGACAATTGGATCCTGTGACCCTTGTTTGCGCGCAGCAGACTATATCAGGTTTCAAGTATCAACTGATTAACTTACGCGTATCTCGTGTGGGTATCTGAAGAAATGCAAGTACGTTAAGTTAGCTTGCCCACTATTACTGCCAAAGAATCTCTTTAAAGAGTTATCATATATCTGTCGCACCTTTTACTTAAGCTGGATTAATTCAAGTTGTGAAAATACACAGAGTCGCTGGCCAACCTCCCCGATGACTTGAAGTAAAAGTACTAAATAGGATATTCGTCAATGAAGGACAGGCCTAGTTTGATATCTTCATCCATATGGTAAGGATGTTGCGTTAACTATTACCTCGTGCGTTTTTATTTATTAATATGGGTCCTTAAGTAGATCATTGCCTGTTTTTCTTAGCAGCATTTGATTTCTTGATTATCGTATTGCAACGTCGGCACATGTAGGGTAGTAAGTCTTGGAAGAAGAGGAGGTCCGTCTGACCTGGCACGGTGCAAGTAATAGCTTTGAAACTAAATCCACGCACTGGGTTGTACTACCCACTTAGTCACTCCAAAGCCAATCACCATGGTGAGCCGGAATGGAACCCGGTAAAGTGCGTTTTGTAAGATGCCGCTGGGTTACTGTAACCTGGGAACCGGTTCGCTCATGAAGTAATTTGATGAGCCTGAACCCAAGAGCCATCCTTTTACGTCTAGAGCGATCTGTTTACGTCAGACCATCGATGACAACATCGCTTCACATTCTTAAAAAAAAAAAGACACAGCTATGCGTATAACATTAGGATTGTCTATATCTCCTTCGGCACACAACGAGAAACAGCGTGGATAAAAGAAATGAAGTTTGGTAAAGTAAAAAACGGAAAAACTAATTGGGGTGAGCAAAGTCTGAATTCCTGCTACTTTAGATCTGAAAATACATTTAAGATATGAGACTTTCGCGCATCTTCATTGCATTGTGCAACGCAACATCAGCGGACTCAAAAGATCTGTTGTGTCTTACGATGACAGTCTCGATTTAATCCAGTCATTATTAATATTTTTCATGTCCATAAAAATTTTATAAGATTTAGTTTCCCTTTATTTAGCCTTTTTTAAAATCCAATTTGCGCACTTCCACGTTCTTGGCAAGTTACGAGTTAACTTCAGATATCTTGTTAAAGATTTTCTTCTGGCAAGCCTCTGAAGAGTTAGTCTGCATAGTCGCTTCCTGAGTCAATTCCTCTCGACAATATAATGTCCATGTGCTACTGCAAGCAATTCTGAGCAAGGGTAAGGTGCCTTATTTAAATTTCGAAAATGATTTACCAGAGTTAGAAGAAAACAACCCAATCAGACATTGGCATAAAGCAGTGCGTAGCAGAGGCGCATGAAAGCTAGTGTGGAGAGGCAACGACTAAGGAAGACATTATGCATACTAACTCTTCAGAAGCTTGCCAAAACAAAATCTTTAACAATACTCTTTCTTTATCTCAAATTTATTCGTTCTCTTCATTCCAGAGCATGAACAGAGACCAATATTTAGTCTGAGGGTACTACAAAAGCACATATGTTGATCATGCAGAGACAAACTTAACTATTTTGTCTAATGCGGTAAGGTCACATCTGATAACTCCTTAGCAAAGAGGATTGCTATAGTACTTAAAATTGAATACCACTTCCTGATTTGGCCAACTACCCTCTTATATGTAGTCATACAGTTACCTTACATATATCCATACGGCTGGTATTCCTCTAGTGATCTCTAAATCAATAGGGTTTGGTTGCTTTTGCTTCTGGTGAATGCAGGAATTCAAAACTCTGCAACAATGATGTCGTCGCCATAACGTTCAGCCATTCAACAGCAGTGCTCTCGGCTTGGTGGAGGGCTTCTAGCCCCCGTCTAACTTTGTCAGCTCGCAATCGTCAACTATGTGCGTCATGGTCTGCAGCTGTCCGCACTGGCACAGGTCCCATGTTGCCATGCCCAAGCGATTCAGGCTGGCTCGGCATGTGCCTTGGCCTGTCCGGAACCGGTTGAGGAGAGACCAGGGTTGTCGTGGCAGGTCGAAACCAGGTTGGCGGATGGTTGGAGTCTGACACTAGCCCTTGGTTGACGTCAATAGCTGCCGCCCATTCCTCCTTCCAGAGCTGTTCGGTGATTTCGTTGGAGTCGCACGACCATATGATGAGAGCCTGACCGGTGGATGGTTCACAACATCATCGTGCACTGGCCAGCGGGTGTTTGCCAGGATTTTGGCAGCATTTCAGCCGTCGCTGCTTGACGACGGAGTCTCGGCGGGGCAATGTTGGCTAGAAAAGGTAACCAAGGGACTGGAGCAGGATGAAGACACCCAGTGATCAGGCGCATCGCGGCGTTCAGCTGCGAGTCGACCATGCGAGTGTATCTCGATCGGGCCTACACCGGGCAGCAATATTCCGCTGCTGAGTATACTAAAGCTAGGGCTGATGTTCGAAGGGTGCTAGCTGTAGCCTGTGAGCTTTCAGAGCAGATTGATCCGGGTCTTAAGCTTCATTGCAGTTTTGGACAGGTGTGCTTTGAATGACAACGTGCGATCTAGAGTGACCCCCAGGTAGACTGGATAGAAGTCATGTCTCAGTGACTGGTCACTCATCAGGACCGTGAGTTCTCACGCTGCACTCGCGTTGTGTAGGTGGAAGGCGCTCGCAACGGTCTTGGCTAGGTTCGGCTTCAGGCGCCACTGCCGACAGTAGTTGGTGATGTTTGCAATGTCGGTCGTGAGGGTGCTCAGAAGTTCGCTGAATAAGGCTGCTTGCGTTGCACAACAAATATCGTCTGCATAGACAAACTTACGACACACAGTCGTGGGTAGGTCGTTGATGTACAAGTTGAAGAGGGTAGGGGCAAGGACTGAGCCTTGTGGCAGCCCGTTCTTCTGTACGCGCCAAGAGCTGGACTTGTCTCCCATGTGAACGCGGAACCGGCGGTTTCTTAGCAGTAATTCAACAGCTTGGACGAACCAGGTAGGGAGGCACCTGGCAAAATTGCCAAGTAAACCAACATGCCAGACTGTGTCATAGGCAGCAGTTAGATCCAGGAAGACAGCACCTGTTTTCAGATTTTTCTGAAAACCGTTTTCAATGAAGGTGGTCAGTGCGGTTACTTGAACGCAGGTGTTCCGGCCTTGACGAAAACCGGCCTGGTCTTTGCTAAGTACTACTTCCACATGGGGGTTGATTCTATGGCCAATCACGTGCTCCAGCAGTTTTTAGCACACACTGAGTAGCGAGATGGCACGAAGGCTGGCAGCAAAGTGCGGGTCCTTCCAAAGCTTCTGCAGTGCTCTTGGGCCCAGATGCTTCAAGAATTCCGGATGAACGTTGTCGCACCCCGGTGCAGTTCCAAGCTTCATGTTATTCAGTGCAACCTGAATCTCCGTGGTAGAGCTGGCATCTGGCTCGGCATTGTTCATTCTACTGCGGCGGGCTTAAAGCCAGCTGTCACGTGTCTGCCTCTCAAATTTCTTGTCGGATGGTGCTTTCGCAACTTGAACCAGGTGTGCTGCAATTGCGTTGGGCGAAACTTGCGGTCTAATTGAGTGTGGAGGGCGAAGCGCGGCACCTAGTCGTCGTAGAAGTGACCAGCTCTTTCGACTCGAGGGGGTGAAGTTCGTTTGGTTCATGCATTCCAGCCATCTGGCTTTCCGCGCTGCATCTAATGACTCAACAAGGTGATCTGCTATGTCCGGGTCTCCCGATATCTCGAATTCCTTCAGCAGTGCACAGGCTTCCTCGCCCATACATGGCGTGTACACATCACAATCTCCTCGGGGGATCGATGCGTGGGCTGCCTTGGATAGTGCCTCAGAGAATCGCATGTAAGCGTCAATAACTTAAATGTTACGTCGAGCAATAAGTGGAATGGATTTTCCGTGAGAGACTGGAACTTAGACCAGTCAGTTTTACGGAAATTTCATCTGCGCTTACGTGTGCTATGAACGATGGGGATGGTGAGGCCGACGTGGACGATAGTAGGCCTGTGTTGGTTTCGAGTAATATCGTCCATGACTGTGCAGCTTGGTGGCAGAGGCTTGTTGCCTATCGTCGAGACCCAGCACAGATCTGACGAAAAGTCCCGTTGCCATCGTGCCGACGAGAACGTTCCTTGTTGTTTGGGGTCGTGAACAGGAGCAAGGTCACAAAGAGATGTTCATTCATCGAGTATCGAGCCATCCGCGTCTTCGCTGTCATAACCCCAATCTGGGTGATGGCTGTTGAAATCGCCAATGTAGATGGCTGGATGAGCGAGGACAGGGGGTGGAGCGGGAGTATTTCACTGTTCACTTGGCGGTTTGTACACATTTGCGATGGAATAGCTGCCCACCTTAATGACATCGCAGTGATCGGTCGACAACTCCACTGAGACATCGATGAGGCTGCTTTTTACGTAAGTCGCTCTTCCTTATTTTGCACGATAGCGATAACTAATGAGATCAAAGCCAGCCAGCTCGAAGAGACTGGATTTGCCGGCGCTAATGTGCGTCTCTTCCAGACACACAACATCAATGCAGTGCCGGTCGGCGAGAGTGCTGATGATGGTACGCTTGGCTGAAGATCGTCCTTCGACATTAAGTTGAAGGATTCGAAGAGCCGGTCCAATAGCTTGGACGTCGGCGTTGAGATTGCCCGATCTCCTTGAAGCGACGTGAACGGGATCCATATGGATTCGGTCAGCGGTTGGCATCATTGGTTTTTCCGACTGTCAAGGCCGGCTACTTACGAGGAAGGCGTCGAGAATGCTGATGCCGTCTTCCCCTGCAAAAGACTGCATTGCGATGGCGGAAAGAGTCTTGGGTTAAAAGGTCTCTAGCAACACTACATCCCCAGGTAATAGCATCGCAAGAAATGCGTTATTTTCCGCCATACGCTTGTCACTACTGAACTCACCCCAATCTTTCAAAGTAAAGGAAACTGCATCTTGCGAAGTAACACCAATCAAGAATTGAAGTGTGTACTGACTTAAATAATTGAAGTCAGTTTAATATTAGGCGCGAAAATGTCAAAAAATCTATAATACAAACACAGCACGAAAACGAAGTTATGAATTTCGAAAACATCCATAATGCAAACAGAATAATGAAAGGAAGTCGCTAGTGTCGTAGATAGTAGGGTTGCGTTAGTTCTTCGCGTTTAGACCATACCATAAATGCTGCTAGCTGATTGCGTCCTTTCAAGGCAAACTCATCAAATTCTGAAATCCTTAAAAGCTGCCGCTATTCAAATACTTCCTGGCGCAGGGTGTAAGATTCCTTCTTTAGTGACTCATGCTTCTCTTGACGAGACATTTGCTTGAACATTGCCTGTCTATAAGGCTTGCATCAAGTGATTCATCAGGGGATTCGATATAGTCAGTTTGACTGGAGGATGTGCCACGTGAAGCAGAGCTTTAGCAGCCACTTTAGGCTTGCCATACATCCAAACCTCGTTTTATTTTTGTTTGTAAGCTGACACCTTTAAAACTTGCTTGCTGGAGAATGCAACGATTTCCGGGATCAACGGGAAAGATGCATATGTCAGAAATAAGTATGCGGGAAGCCCGTAATAGTCTACGTCATGTGGACAGCCTCCTTACGGATATGTTGTGAGGACGACTTAGCATTTGCAAGCACACCACAGTAGCCGATGCAACATTAGCAACAACGCTGATGTAGAAAACCTGGCACGCAGAGCCGCTACACAGCCGAATGACGAAGACTATTACGAGCTTTCTGCATACTCATTTCATTCCTGACAACATACTTAAACATTGTACGCACATCTTCATGAAACCTCTTCAATCTACAAAGCAGAATCAAAAGAATGACTGCAAGTGGGTAATTACCCGACGAGAAGCGTTTGCTGCACAAGCAACTGCATATAAAACAATCTTAACCCAATCCTTGCTCTTCATGGCAGCTATCCAATTCTCATGTCGATCTTTGTCAACAGGAAGTCGATAAAAGGCGATACCTCCTTTGTGTACACATCCGTTCGAACAGCGAACAACCGACTTGAAAAATTTTATGCTCTAAACAAATCAGCAAAAATTACTTTTTATTTTTTCCAAAAATCACTTAAAAGATGTTTCTGATAGGAAAGTGGCTTTCCTGTCCAAAATGGAAGCAGAAATGATTTGGAAATTGTTGTACCTGGCCTAAAAACGTACGTGACCTTAGGTGCATTCGAAATGAAATAAATAACTCGACGTATGTGATTAAATCAATTGCGTAGGTGACCAGAAAAAAGTTCGATTTGATTATAAGAGCCCACTGTTTAACCTCTTGTTGTTCATCCCTGGTGTCAACCTACTCATAGATTCACCACGTCAGAGGACGCCGATAGCTCAGTGAAGACGAGATGCGAGAACGTAACTCTAGAAGTATAATTCATGTGCGAATCCAATTTGCGAAGTGGAGCGCATTTAATTGGACTGGATTTTACACCCGTGTTTTATGATATCTGGTCAAACATAATGATGCACGCATTATCCTACGACAAGATGATGCTCTTTGTCAACAAAAGGCATCCTCATACTGTGATGATGGCGAACTGTTGATGCGTAGTATGCATTCAATGACTGCAGATGTGAATTCAGCAGCCTCAAATGTATAATGGAAGCCATGCTTCTGGCTTTAGTACAAAAAATTGCGCCATTAGCTACTATTGGCAGCTATTTCTAAAAAACTTCACTTTCCCAACCAAAAAGTGTGTCCATCGCCAGTCGCCATGTTTATTTTCTGCCACCCTCCACCTCGTTTCCATGCGGGCATCTCTGAAAGGATGGAAAGGTTCATTCAGCAAGCTGCTCGGAACTCTGCGCTCAAATTGTGCTTTAATAAAACCTGTGTGTATTGATACGTCCCAGAATAGAAACTTCTAGTTCAAGAGTCCCTTTTCAAGCCATCCTATTCGATAGTCGGAAACGAATAGTTGAAGTATCACGATAGGGCATACCTCACCAAGCAATGACTTCACCAAAGGACTTTGCTCGGGCCTCTACACTCTAACATTAACAAAACCATTACGATGAATTATTAAAACTACGCCTACTTTCAACATTTTCGTCCCGCGTTATCGGGATTTCTGATGCGCGATTAACAATCGCTCAGCAAGTTGTATATTGAATTCTACCTGACTAGCGACCCTTCGTTTGACGCTATAACTCACAGTATGCCTTCTCCGCTGATAAGAGCTAGTCAAAAATGTGCTCTGAACTGTACACGCTCCTTGACATGCATAATTAACTATCATTTGCAAATTGACTAGGTCCATCATGTTTGAAAATCTAGTTACCTAGTTACACACCACACCCGTTTTCAGCGTTACCGTGCGCTATTCCATGAAAAATTCGACAGCTTTCTCGGAGAACCGTACCATTTTAACATTAAGATCTGGACTGTGGGCAACTACGTACGATGTATTTCTTGGAATGAGTTGCATTTTGCTGAACTGCTAAATATGGCAAATGTATGACGGAAAAAAGTTACTTAAGTCATCCCAGCTGTAAAATCATGACCCAACGATTCTTGCTGGAACCACCAGCCTATTTCTGTCCTCTCAAGAGTCACGCGAAAAGGCTATGCACGATTCACTTTATTTTATTTCAATCGATTAAATATCACTTGTGATCGTCGTTTTGGTTATCGGCAAGAAAAAAGAAACGCTAAGACGGATTAATTCTTGAGCATAGTTGTAGTTAGCAAATATAGACAATAGTGACTTCATTAGAAGAGTCTTCCAAACTCACAAAGCGCTACTCCACTTATTCTGAAAGCTCTTAGTTTTCCTTACGGGGTCCGACAAACCCCATGTGCTTGGATCGGTTCTATTCTTGGTCTACATAATTCATGATTGCAAATCTTTTAAGTAATGAATGGAAAAGATTATTTGACGGCTTTGCGCCAAACGTTTTACTTTGAGCTTCGAAGAATACTTACCTCTGTCCTTTTAAACCTTAAAGCACCAAAAAACCGAGCTTAGACTTTCGGTGGCATGAAAATATTTTTTCCCACTCGTATTGAGGGCCTTCTTTTTCGTTCTGAATCGCAACCATGTCGAAATGAACGATGATGCTGCACTCCTAGACATTTTTTTGTTTAGACTCCAATTGAAGTAATCGAAAGGAAGGAGAAATCTCTTTAGAGGCGGAACTAAATTCTATTTTTTCGGGCCGGATCACCAAGGTGTCCACGGCTTCTTGCTATCTTCGATAGGGTCCTGGGTTGTCTCAATTTATTTTACTTCTTTTCCGGTTGCCCGGCAGCACCAGCGAAAGGCGGTGTGTAATCAACATAAAATACTTTCATGTATCTTAGGCATATACTAGTAGTGCGACGTGGACCGCGGCATTCCGTATTATAAAAAGAGTTAATAGTTATACAATTGCTG
>QQSS02065542.1:0-49003 GCA_003687565.2 Craspedacusta sowerbii
TATACATAATTGGACTCGAACGATGATTGGTCCAGAAGCTTGTAAATAGTGTGGCACGTCTTTCTTATGATTCATAGCTAAAATCACTTCTTCTAGTCAACATGCAAGTCTGGTAGTCTCTTTCATATCACACAACGCGCAATCTCTCACAACCAGTGCGAAATATTGATCAGATGAGCATGGTCTGGACAAAACACTCACTGCTAGTTTTGCTTTGAGAATCTTCTTATAACATTAGAATAGAAGATTCCCTTTGTCTTCTTCTGAATAAATGCTCTCTGAAACTAAAATTAATAGGATTTGCTCAGCAAACTCTGGCAAGTAGAGTCGCCACTTGGAGCTAGTGTAAGAATGACCAAAAGTTTTATCTTCCTCTCCAAACGTTCTTCTGTCAAATTGAATTTTTCTGAATCTCTGCCACAGCATTTCCAGGATATACAAGCCTGAAAGTTTCGCATGTAATATATTCTCATAGATAGTTGTTGTTGACTCACCTACTCAAGTCGTGTTCCAGGTTAAAACTAATGCGGGAAATTGTCCAGTCATAATCATTCACAGAGAACCTCTGAATTATTCCTTTTTTTTTAGATTTGAATTTTTGAGAATTTTGAACAGTAGAAACGATGAGTGAATGGAGATTATTTCAAGGAGGAGCACAATTAAGCACTTGATAACGATAGTTCCTGACTTACTTTAGTCTTTTTTCATGTTCCCTGTCCCCAACCCGAATGACAGAAAAATCAATGGTAATTCGCTTATTCGCTCATAAAATTTTCTAAACATGTTTGACGATGATATGGTATTTCTACAATTCTTCAAACCTCATGATACCATAAATACATGTACCATAAATGTTATCTCGCTGTCGCACGCCTCACGTAAGCTCCGCCCTGTAACGCCCGTGCTAGCGAAGGCACCGATTGGGGGTGTGTGGAGGGCAGTTTGAAATGCACGATAAACACGATGTCCATTTAACTCACATGGTCTTACTTTCTATCTAACTTGTGAGATTCGCTGAGCAAGTTTCAATATGAATTCCATTTCTTTGATCAAACGTACCTAACAGAAGTCACCTGTCTTATTGTTTGATGGGCTACCTGCTGGCACGGATGTCTGTCAGGCCCATCGCTACAATAGCAAAAATCTTTACTATTTATCTTCGCAAGAAGTAATTGATTTTTTCGAATAAGGAAGCTAAGCTGAATACAATTGTGGAACTAGATAAGTGATTTCAGTGGGAAATTTATTGACTGTGTAAGTAACTTATGGTCGTTCATTCACCTTCTTGGATTGTTTTTTTTTTTGTTTTTTTTTTTTATTTTCGCGTATATCCTATCGCTTAGGTAGAGAGTAAAAGTAGAAGCAAGAGCTCCTTTCTTAACATGTTCTTCATTGTATTTTTATGCCTTTCTAAATATGTGTTGGTCGTCAGAGCAATAAAAGAATTTAAAATAAGGTGTTTCCAAGAGGCATTGGCATCTTCATTTGTTTTGTATTAGCAACGTTGATCTTTGTAGCAGGTGGATGATAAAGACCAGATGCTCTTTCTCTGGATAAAGAATGTACAAGTTGCTTATACAAAATGCTCGTCAAGTTGTTAAGATCTGTGACAATAAGGAAAAGTGCCTTTTTGGAAATAAGCTCAAGTCAATAGTATTACTAGAAACTGAGAATGTTGCTGAAGGTTTTTCCCTTGTTGTGGATGAGTATGGGAAAATTGCTGCTATCGGTCCAAATGCCGAAGTCATGAAGAATTTTGCCTCGTGTGAATTTAAGCTTAAGCTGGATGCAACTGGAAAGTGTGTGCTACCAGGTACATGGTTTAAAGATGCTAATAGTGTTTGCTAGCTGTTTGTGCTAAGTAATCTCTGCCATTGCTTGCTTTTTTTGTGAGGGCTTAGTGCTTAAGATATTGTGATTTGCAGTAACACGGCTTTGACAGCCTTATTTGTTGTTCGTAGATGCGGATAGGAATTTTTCTGGATTTCTCGGTGGTTGCTTGTGGTTAGAAGAGGATCCTACTTCGTTCAGCTTAAATTATTGTCAACAATGGTGTGTGAATGGTAGCAAACATATCTGCATTGCCCTAATTTTCAATGTCGATAGTTAGTACTGTTTGATGTACAAAAGATGTAGCACTGGTATCCTTGAATCTGTGACATCTATTTAGGCCTTGTAGACAGCCACACACATCCAGTTTGGGTTGGTGATAGAGTCCATGAGTTTGCTATGAAGGTGAGTTGGATATAGTCTTGACTTTGAGAATTGACTGTAAGTAGTGAAAGAGTGACTGTAAGTAGATACTTGGCTTTCGTTAAGGCTTTATTTGCCTTTATCTGCTACGGGTCATCAATCTATCATTCAAAGAAGAGTTTTGCTTTGGTCATGAAACTCATGAACATCATTTCAACTCTGAGCCTCATCTTTTCATTGAGCTCTGTAGACAACTTGTGCTCCATCATACTGGTTTGCAATAATTTCTGTATACAAAGGGTTGAGGATAGCTTTAGATTTTCTAATTTTGGTTTGTATCTGACATGCAATTGTGGTCAGTGCTGTTTGTATTTTGTGGTATGATGTTACATTACACTGGCCAAAAGAAAAGTTATTAGATATCATAATTTATGACAAGTCGATGAGCTCTCTCGCTGGGAGTGCCAATTTAACGGAGTAATCAATCATTGTTATAGAACATCATTTTAGAATTGATTTAAGATACTCGGACCACCCGGCACCATGCTGTTTGGTGACTATCATTAACCCAAAGTATGACATGGAAAAGTATTTGTAAGAGGTAAATATTGGCTATCATGCCTTGTCGAAAATGTAATGTGATTGAGCAGTCTTCTCAGAAAAGAAGAAAGGAAATTTGTTTACTCATTTTTTTGGGGATGGTCCTGGTTAGGCACTCTTAATTTTAATTTCCTTTACTGGTATACTTGTAGCTAGCAGGAGCTACCTACATGGACATCCACAAAGCAGGGGGAGGTATTCACTTTACAGTTGGCCATGTAAGGCAGGCCAGTGAGGATGAATTGTACCAAAGTTTTATTTCACGGTTGAAGCGGATGTCCCGATGTGGAACTACCACAGTAGAGGTAAAGAGTGGATATGGATTAGATGCTGAAAATGAGATCAAGATGCTGAGAGTTATAGAGCGTGCAAGAAGGGAATTCAAGGCGGTTGAAATATCCAGCACTTACTGCGGTGCACATGCTGTTCCAAAGTAAAGCTTTCCTACTATTTTGGGTTTTTAAGTTCATGCTAATCCTTTAAATGATAAATTTTGCAATATTGGAATAATTGTTTTCATTTTTGCATTTAAGTTAATTTCATTTATTTTTGGAACTTGCTAATTGAGGAGGAGTTTTAGTAATGTATATCTTCTTGCTATGGGTACGTGTAGCATGTCATTTTTAGTTGTCCTGTAGCAGTAAGTTGTGCATGCCTGCTTGGCTTGAGAAATGAATCACCAAATCCAGTGCATTTCGTTTATGCAGTCTTTCTCGATCCATTCCAAGATGACCCTGCAAGTGCAAACAAAAAGTGTTGGAAAATTTGCAGGTTCTTGTTGAACGGATGCTGAGTCTATTCCACCGTAGGAATAGTCTTGTGCACCAAGATGTGTGCGCCAACAATTTACTTGTTCTTATTTTTACCCTTAATTTCAACTTTACAGTTCGGACCTTTTATATACACACTTAAGAAAGTAGACTATTATCCCACACAAATTACAAGCAATTTAAATACAAAATAGAAAACACAAACAGATAATGACTGATGACGGGAAAATGCACTCGGCAAGTACGCATGCGAAACTCGGAAACTTTCAGAGGAAGTTCACCGCAAGGATGTACCTAAGTCCGTTCTCGACAAAAAGCTTTCCTGATCACCATGAACATCAAAGTTTCTTTTTCATACAAAACTTCAGGCGATTATGAATATAAGCTGATGAGGTTCTGATGCGCGACTGTCGAAGTGATTATCTCTTCAGGTCATGATGAAATTGTTGGAAAATTCTAAAGTGCACTTCTTTATTCCCTCTTCTACGTTACGTCGGGAATATTAAGTCTCAATTCCGATTTTATTCTGGGTAGCCGTTTGTTATTGTTTCTGCAAACGTTGGACTTTTCAAGTTTGAAATTGGGGCGCATACAATTGCTATGCGAGACTGTTTGTGGGAAAGTGGAATTTAAGTTAGCCAAACATGGCTTATGTGATATGCGAATGCTTGCTGCTGGTGTGTTCGTTTGTGCTGGTGAATGTTGGTTTTTCCTTGGATTCGTTTGTTTGTACTTCACAGAGGTAAAACCGTGGATGAGGCGGTTGACGATGTCATCAATGTCCAGATTCCGAAAATAAAATCACTCAACGATTCTGGGGAGCTCCATGTTGAGAACATTGATGTCTTTTGTGAGAAGGGTGTCTTCGATAGGGAGGCAACGAAGCGCATCTTGGAAGCTGGTGTTGCTGCTGGAATGGCCATCAACTTTCACGGGGATGAGCTGCATCCTATGCTGTCAGCCGAGGTAAGGTTAGTAGATCGAGACGCGCTAATCGAGACATACTACCTGTTTTGGCCTCTGATTGGGTTTGTGTGGCCACTTACATGCAGACCAAATCTGTACTGGTATTGCGTTTCGTCTATGCGCACACGAGGTTTTGCGACGCAGTCGCTAGCTACGTCCTTTCTCTTGCGTTGCCCAAAAAAATTGGTTGCGCCAAACTTTGCATATCACAACCAAGGATCTTTGCAAATTTTCAGCAGTCGGTCCCCGTTCTTTGAAGAATGAGTAACCGGGCAACCTGCTTTCGTATCCAATCTGCATCTGTACATGAAAGATGCAGTAATGAGACCGGGCTGAAGAAATAATAATTCAAGCAAGGCACTTGTTCAAATGGCTAGCCTTAAATCCGTTTCGTCGCGGCCGAGGGTTTGGTTGGAGCGTTAACTGGCCAAGCTACTTTGAGTCCTATTAACAACTCGAAACCCCGAGAAAACTCGAGCTCAATTTCTCACGAGAACATAAGCTCTAAAGTCCACAGTTGCGCAAGATCTACTAGGGTACTTATTTTGAATATCAGTTCTTACACGCCCCTGTTTTGACACCTTTGTATTTGTGATATGAATGTTATTTTCTTCCATTCCAGCGTGGATTTGTTTGATCTTCCTTAATTCCGACATTTTGGGTCAGCCATAGCGATTAGGTGGTTTGTAATACTTTCAATGAAAGTGAAACCTGTGCGCAGCGACGTTCGCTAACTTTTCTAACTGACTGTCCCAGGTCTGGCGCAACCTTTAAAAATCTGCTGATTTCTCGCTCGCTCGTGGACCCCAGGAATTTTTTTTTTAAAGGAGCTTGCGGATTCTCAACCAGACAATCAAGATTTTTGCAGTGTATCGCCTGGCAGAGTAAAAAGTTCCTTTAAAGCTCTCAAATTTCTTTTCTTTGTTGGGAAAATGAGCGTTGCCTTGTGTTTAGCGTAGGCCGTTATAGATATGCTACGGTGCAAAAGCAAGGGTAGTTTTTTCCTGTGACTTGCCTTTAAATTCTTGGCCAGGTTTTCGCACGAAGGTTAGGGCGTTAGTTGCATGCAGCTTGTTTGAGGAAATTGTGCCCGTACGCAGAGAAAGAGAATAATATTTTGATACTTCTAGGTAGCCCAGCTCTTGTAGTTTATAATAATGGAAGTCATTCAGGTTAGAGTGTTGGAAATGCGGTCGAACAGAATATTTCTGGAGTATTGCGTTTGAGAGGCATGGCGTATATCTCATGAGCGTAGTAATAGCAACGTGTTTGAAGTGTTTACACCGGCTAGATTGAATTGCGTGTATATGTATTAATGATCAAGAACTTTCTGTGAACCGTTTGAATAAATCTCCTTGGCTTGGCTTCGTTGTTGTCGCCCGCTCCCGCGCAACATGACGTAAATGCGCGTGTGCTGCTGCAAAAAACTGGCCCTCGTCTGCCGTGCTTTTAGCCTGGTGCCCATAATTGTGTTTACATTTTACGTAGCTTGGTGCAAGGCTCGGTGCGCGAGCGATCAGCCATTTAGAGGAGGTCAGTGAGGCCGGTATTGCCGCTATGGCTGAGCGATCCGTCGTGGCTGTTCTCCTCCCAACGACAGCATATATTCTGAGGCTTAAGCCTCCCCCCGCGCGTGAGATGATCGATAGGGGTAAGTTAGCTTGCTTGTATTGAATGTTACTTTAGGAAGAAATATCTATCAGAAGCTGCTATTGGCAAGATAACCATCGGTTTACGTGATGCAAGATTATGGCTCTCAGCAGACGCGATGTTGGTTGTAATACTGCTAGTCTCTACAACCCGTCGCTAACGCGTAGGGAATGTTGAAGAAGTCCCGCCATCTCTCACTTACCCGTGTGCCTCGCTGCATCGCCTCGCACACCCTCTTCACGAAAAACAACAACTGCATGTACTTGCGGGAGTTTCAAATATTTTTTGTAATGAATGGACCTCTTGCATCGCTTTCTATAATCGTTTCTTTTGGAGAAAGGCGTGCTTCTGCTGATGCCGTAATCGGCAATTTTAATGTTATTGAACGGAGGTGTTTCAAAATTCGACCCGTCTTAAGTTCTCTGGTCTGCTGAAATTTCTGCGCCTATCGTTGTCTTGGTAATTAAGCTTTAAAAATAATCTGTCCTTAAAAAACAGAAAGGTTTGGATATACCTGCACTGTGAGAATAACTACGAGTATATCATTCGTTTAATGTTCAAGATAGATCTGGTCGTGTGAATGTGTTGCACAGGGAAGCAGTTGTGAGGTCAGTTTAAGCAGCGCATGATATTTCAGACTCTGTTCTGGATCATTCCTCTTCTGTCTAAGCATGGCGCCAATGTAAGGGCCGTCGCGTGATTGCTTGTTACATGCGTGTTGAGGGGATATTCTCTACTTTGCTTGTTGTTCTAATTATTCATTTTCATCGGTTTGTTCAGGAGTGGCCGTGGCCTTGGGGACCGATTTTAACCCGAATGCTTATTGTCTGTCGATGGTAAGCGAATCAGCCTTCTATTTTGTCTATTTATTTATGCATGAATTTTCCTTTGGGGCTTGCGGAGGTGCAACTTTTAGTGTTTTGCATGTAAGTCACAAGGTTTGCGCTATTGGTTAATTTTAAGTATGTTATATAAAGGGTTTCTCAACCATAGGGCCGCGGCCCTGCGAGGGGCCGCGAGTGAGAGGTGTTGGGCCGCAAGAAATTTTTAGCAGTTCGCCTTTGCGCCGCGACCGGCTAAGATTCTTTAGAATACAAATTTTTTAACACTTTATAAATCTCTTGAATTATCCTCTTTATTTGGCGATTTTTAACACTTGCAGTATACCCTCTTAACAGCTTTTGCAATAGAAAAAGTTTCCATGGTAATCTTGATGCGGAAATAGCCACATAATAAATTAGAAGAATGCTTGTAAACGCGATTGGGCCGCGGGCTGCTGTACACTGGAAAAGTTGGCAGGCAAAAAAAAAAGGTTGAGAAGCCCTGATATAAACGGCTGTAGAACCTGGTTCTTATCCAATCTGTACCTTGCCATCGTGGCAGTCAATTCTGAACAGTGCGTTTTGGATGGTCTAGTTTCGTCTTCGGTTTAGGTTCGCCTGTGCTATTCTATTTTGATTAACTCGCTTATTTGAAAAGTCGCGACCTTGATAGCGGAATATTGGACCCCCCGCTTTTATAGAAGATGGCGGTGTTTTTTAATTTTGGTTGCTCCCTGCGCAAGCGATCTGTCTCCTCCGAACTGACCCAAAATTCTCTAGCAAATGTTGTATTTCTCTTTCGTAATTTTAGCCTATGGTTATGCATCTAGCTTGCTGCACCATGCGGATGTCGATGATGGAAGCCTTGGCTGCCTCTACCATCAATGCTGCTGCGTCGATCGGTAGAGCCGATAGCCACGGTTCGCTTGAGGTTGGCAAGCAAGCTGATATGCTGATACTCAATACACCAAGGCAGGTTCATGTTAGATAAATAAAACATCCGCGAATAGCTAGGCTGCTAGGGCGGATAGATAGATAGTAGATACATCGTTGGATAGATAGATAGATAGATAGATAGATAGATAGATAGATAGATAGATGGATGGATGGATGATGGATGGATGGATGGATGGATGGATGGATGGATGGATGGATGGATGGATGGATTGATGGATGGATGGATGGATTGATATATGGATGGATGGAATACATGGTTGTGTGGATCATTTCACGAATGCTAAAGCATAGAAGGAGATGGTGTGGATCGCATTGAAGGAGTGATGGACATATCAATTGAGTATTCTTACCCCATTGGCATTGACTGTAGTTAAATGAGCCTTCAAGGCTCCAAGGAGATCCTTTAAGCAATCTTGCATCTGGGTAAAAACGAGGTCTTAAATAAAATCTTTGAAGCAAGGTAAATTCTAACCATACTGCCGTGTACTTCTATGCATGCAAACTAGAATAGTGGAAAGGAATTCTCAGACAAATGTGGTCAAAGGTGAGTGCAAGATCATCAATAGATTGCAGCTCTTTAGATTATTTGCAATTGCCATTAAACTAGAGAACTAACACTGGCATTTGTAGTTGTATTTGAAGTCAGATTCGTCACATCATATAAAATAGGCTCCAAAATATAAGAGGCATACCATACTGATTAAAGAAATCATTCTAGTACTCATAGTAGAAAAGTAGTCATTCTAGTCCAGATGCATACGAAATTATAGCATAGTTCTTCTAGAAGGCCAGTGGCCTTTTCATGAAGCACCATTTATCAGGGCACAAGCTGAGCGCTCCAGCTGTAAGCAGTACACAACATAAAGACACCATCCAAGAGGATTGCAGATTGTAAACCCCAACACATAGCATGTGGATTTGCATAGAATGGATGGATTTGCATAGCTTTTCCATAGAAGTTCAAAGGAACAAAAACAAAAACAAGAGGGAAAGAAGAGGGTGTCTGTGAGAGATAGGAATGATAGGAAGGCAAAGATTTAGCTTTGCTTTGAAGAAGGCTTAAGTACAGGTAGTGTTGACTCCATGCAATAATTATTAAAACATTTAAAAAAATACAAATATAAAGTAAAACATAAAAAATTAAAATTAAAAGAAAAATTCACCTTATCAATGTAATGGCATGAAATTGCCTGAGGTAATGTTTGATTTCTTTTCAAAAAGAATTGCAAGGTTTGCTTGCTTCAGCACAAGCACATTCGATTCTATTGCATATGTGGGGAGTGCTCTGGTTGAGATAAGATACCCTCTCCCTGCGGAGGCCTTCTCCTTATAGCCGAAGGTAGACAGGCGAGTGTTGTATTAGTGGTCAATTCTATGTAGGTATGGACCAACTACTGCTGGCAGCATATTATGTTGGTGTTTGTAGAAAGGTAAGTTTCTGAATTAAGTTAATCGTGAATACATCCAAGATTTTGCTCGGCATCATCAAGGGTTGTGAGTGAGCCCATTTGTGGGCTTTGGCGATAATTGGCACAGCTCTTTTTCCATATTATTTTGCTACCATGATTACTAGCCCATGCTACGTTGCCAAAAGTTAAGGGAAGGGTGAACAATGCCGTCAGTGCTTTCTTGATATAGCTATTAACCCTACATTCTTCAATATTATTGACTCAACACTTAACACTTTAATAATGGCACACCGTAGGCACATTTAATAGACTGCAAATGAATATTTAAATGGCAAATTATCTGAATGAGTTCCTTCAAAGAAAGATCACAACCCTGAATTGAGCTGAATTTGAATAGTTTCACTAATTTATGATCCAGAGCACAAGCAAGAATTCATCTGGCATGTTAAAAAACAAAACTTGCATGTTAACCAACAAACCAAGGAAAGATTCTTGTGTGAAGCAATATTGTTGCAGGATGACTGGTATGACTAGATACAATAATCCAAAAATGCACAAAAGGCCAGACACTACTTCAAACTGAAGAGAAATCTCCTTTATTAAAAAAACAAAAGGCTGACACATCCATTGTCAAAAGAAAAAACATGGTTTTTAGCTTTCTCATGAAGCATCGTTGCTTCATAAATTGGAAACAGGATGCACTTTGATAAGCTCAAGCACAAAAGCACAATTATTGTGGTTTTATTATTATAATAATTATTATTGTGCTATTTATTACAAACAAGATTATAAACAGTTGTTTCAGCAGGAATGTCACTTACTATTGTAAAGTTGTTACTAGTCAAGTAACATTCATTCTAGGATTTAGAAGCCAAATGAGCTTTTGCTGCAACTCGTATATTATTTCATAAATTCAATGGATTAATTTAGATTTAAAAACAAAGTGACTTCGTTTGTGCCCGACTGTACTATAAGAGTGAAATGCTTTGGACTCCTGTCGGACTCCACACTTGCATTTTAGCCGTGAAATCGGGCAATGGAAGTGCAACGAACCAAAAAATACATAATATATGACATATTATATTAATAATAATAATTTATATATTTTTTTGCTAAAGAAGTAATTACCTATGAAAGCAGCAAATATGAATACCTAAAACTAACAATCATTAGAAAATATAATGCATCACGTGCTTTTTAAAATGTGATCTTCCTACAAAGTACGTCTTGTTCACAGCTTCTCGTTGGTGTCATACACTAGACGGTAAATGCTTAACCATAACATCACACCAGCTTAAAACTTTAAAACTTTATTCTAAGGTAATCTTAAAATCATTTGAGATGTGATTAGCAAAGCACAATCTCAGGGGAAAAAAATAATACAATCTCACAATCAGTTTTTTACTTCCAGAGAGTTTTCTTCCTCCTCTTCGAACACTCTTGTGAAACGCCTAGAAGTTACCTCAATACCAATGTAGGAAGTGGTTTACCTACCAAGCCACGACGAGACGTGCACATCAAACAGATTCAGGTAAACTGATCCTTTTTTTCTGCTTTCAATTTTTATTTTTTCTTTGTAAATTATAGAATTGGATTGTTGGTGAAAATTGTATATACAACTTCGTCATGTTCAAGACATTAGCACGGAGTTTGGGGACGAGAATCTCTTCCCCGTTTGTCAGATGGAGCATGGAGCTGGCTATCCTGATCGAAGGCTGTCGAAGCACCAGTGGGGCGTCTTTGGGTCGCGTACGGTTTTGGCTAATCGACTTCGTAGAAATTCATCGACAGCGGGGCGCAGTAAGCTTGTCGATGGAAGTGGTGGTTACGGGGTGCAATTGCGAATAAATTTCTTTTTTTTTTCATTTATTAGTTCATTCGCCACCTCATAATAATAACAAGCAACAGAAAATTACAGGAACGCGTCAAAAGTCCATACAAAAATAAGAAAATGTTGAACCAGTTCAGATGTTCCACACAAACGGCATGGTTCTCCGGACAAGGCCTTAGGCCTTTTCATGGAGCATCATTGGGGTTCGCAGTCTGTTAAGACGATGCTAAAGGTCGGCTGGAAAGTTAAGTGGCTTAGAAATAAGACGATGCTAAAGGTCGGCTGGAAAGTTAAGTGGCTTAGAAATAAGGGAACCTACAGCTGCTCTTTGATGTTTACAAGTTGAAATGAAGTACAGTTTAATTCAAGAAAAAGAAAACAAACAAAAAATCCTGTCACCATACTGAAGTACTTGTTGGTTGCTGCAGGAGAAAAATTTTCATTTCGTGTTTAAAATTATTCAGAGTCTTGCTTTTTTTTTAGCTTCATTGCAGTTTGTGCGGTTCCATAAGTACGGTGCCCTTATGGCAATGCTTTGTTTTCGTTTACTATGCGATGACGAACTTTCTCAGTAGCCGAAGTGCGAAAAGCGACTACTATAGCGATGTTCAACGCACTGGAACATGGGAGCAAACCCTTGGGGAAGCATATTGTGCTGATGTTTGTAAAGGAGCGTTAGATTCTGAAGAATATTTAGTTCAAAAATATTTAACAATCTGTGTTTCACCATCAGGGGCCAGTAACAGTGTTAAGCAATAGTATTCAGCGGTTAGGAGAGCATGTAGCGGTCTCTTGAATTGTGACTTACTCATCTTGAAATCTTTTTCTAAGTCAATCAAGCGGTTGAGGATTTTAGGACCAACAAACTTTAGGGATCTATCCCATTATTTAACAGTGTATGTCATAGGCACGTCAAGCTTTCCAATGCCGCCATTCCTTGTAGTCCTTTGGACCTCTTTTATAGACATAAGGACTTGAGGCAATATGCCAAAGTGCCAATATTCCAGTCGTACATGAAAAGATATCTGTGGAGTTCGACTATGTCATCAAGTTTAAGTATTTTCGTCTGCGAAAATAGGTTTGAGGTTGGTTCATGAAAGTCCGAGAAGGTGATGATTCGTAGAGATCTTTTGTTGTATACGATGCAATCAAGTAAAAACTGTTTAATTTGCAAAACCCAAGACTAGGCATCCATATGATAGGTGTCCTTGAACAAGGCAAAAGTATAAAGTTTTAAGAGTTTTTACAGGCACAAATTGGAGAATCTTTGCGTAATTTATTTGCAAATTGGAGTCATTGCGTAAATCCGGTCGTTGCTTTCAGTGCTTGATGTTAGGGCATGTTGCCAGAAACTGCCAATCTGCTCTGTGCGCTAAGTGTGGCCGTAGCCATAACATTGCAATGCGACATAACCAAGGGAACACGCGCCTTGCATATTGATGTAGCCACTTCAGTATTGTTGCAAACCGCAAGATGTCTAGCGAGCTCACCACAGGTCCCCGCTAACGAAGTAAACATTAGGCAAATTTTGGATCCAGGTAGTCAGCGCACGTATGCCACGCGAACTTTGTTTGAGTTACTGCGTCTTCCATCTGTAGGCAAAGAAAACTTACGAATTAACACGTTTGGTGGCAAAACTTCCGTAGTAGAGTCTTGTCCTATAGCGCAGCTGCGTATTAGGGGTCGTTTCGGGGGACAAGATGTTTTTGTCATGGCGTGTGTCGTGCCCGAGATATGTCCGCCGCCAGGAAAACAGCTAGTGCAGTTTGCAAAGGAGAGCTTTGAGCATTTGTTTGGTTTAGAATTGGCGGACGATAGCGTTTTTGCGGATAGTTTAGAGGAAAATGATCTTGACGTGCTTGTGGGTTCTGATTTTTATTGGACGTTTGTTCTGGACAAGCGAAGGCGTGGCAAGTTAGCAGGTCACCATAGAAACGCGGTTTGGTTAGGTGCTGTCCAGGTCAGTGTGTGGTGCCATTTCTGAGAGTTCTGGGGGTAGGGATGACGCGGCAGGTTACTACACCTTGTATTGCCTTTCACTGACGGCAGAAAAACATGAAATTGCGGATGCTCTTCAAAACTTTTGGGGTTTGGAGTCCTTAGACATCACCGCCAAGGAAGAAGAAGATCCGCTGGGACAGTTTGCCGATAGCATTTGTTTTTGACGGGGAGCGATGCGAGGTTGGTCTTCCGTTTCGGGAAAGTCATGAGCCCATTGCGGATACCTACCTCCATAGTAGCAATCGCCTAACGTCATTGCTAAGGAAGTTGCGCGGGGACCCGAAATTGCTGGATCAATACGATCAGCTTCTTGAGCAAGTGTCCGGTAGCCTACCGGGACACGACCAAGTTTATTACATGCCTCACTTTCGTGGACAAGGAAGCAACGAAGGTGCGGGTGGTGTATGACGCAAGTTGGAGGGTGGCAGCTCCCTCGTTGAACCAGTGTATTCACGAGTGTCCCAACCTAATCACGGCCAGATTTAATGTTCTCCTTCGTTTCCGTTTCTTTCCGATTGGACTTACCGCTGACATAAAAGAGGCATTACACCAAATTAGTATTAAGGAAAAGTATCGTAATTTTTTAAGGGTATTATGGGTAGACGATATAAAGGCTGAAGAAACACGAACTATTCCATTGCGATTTACTCGTTGCGTTTTTGGTGTGGCATCGTTACCATTTCACCTTAATGCTAACTTGAGACACCATTTAGGCAAGTACCCTCACAATCATCCCATAGTCGTCGAGAATCTCAGACAATCCCTTTATGTCGATGACGTCACGGCAGGAATAAAGACAGTAGAAGAAGGAATATCCTTTTTCAGACATCCCGGAAAATCATGGCTGAGGGAAGGTTCAATCTCAGGATATGGGCCAAAAACTGCTACGAACTAGATGTGGTGATGAATAGCGATGTCGCAAACTGTTCTGTAGATAGCGACTACATAACATCGACCAGAATACAGAGCGCCCTGAGGGTGATCAGGAACAAAAGGTTTCAGTTGTGCTTTGGGATCGTTGTAACGACCACCTGAAATTTCGATTTGAAGGTTTACTTGCTTTTGCTAAGTGTGTTAAGTTTACAAAGAGGGGAGTTCTAGGCTTAGTGACAAAGAATAATGTTCCATTAGGGCTTCTAAGTCCCTTGCTCAATCCACTTAAAGTAGCCTTTCAGAACATCTGCAAGGGCGCGAGAGTTGGGACGATGCAGTGGATGCTGACGTAGAATTGCTTGTAAGGAAGTTTTTAGTCCAATTACAAGAAGCTATTGTATTTTGCATTCCCCGGTATAGCTTGAGTTGCCCTAAGCGAGAGTTAAGTTGTTGCTAGCTTGTCGGGTTTTGCGACGCCTCTCGTGTCGCTTACGGGGGCTCAGTGTACGTCAGAACTGAGTCTTTAAAGGGAGTAAATGTAAGTCTTCTGGCATCAAAGACTAAGGTAGCGCCATTGAAAGAAGTAAGCATTCCGCGATTGGAGCGTTTGGGCATTCTTGTTCTGGCAAGGCTAGTGGCATCGGTCAAGGAAGTCGTTTCAAGCTTGGTAGATCCAACTGTGCACTTGGAGCTTGTTTCAAACGTGTCATCACAGGCTTAAAACGTTCCAAGCAAGTGAGACAAAAGCGTTCTTACTAGGACGCATGATAAAATGGCAGTTCAACGTGCTCGACGCCTCTTGGACGGGTGGGTTTTTTGAAGCAACGATTAAGTTAACAAAGCGCTGACTAGGAAAGATTACTTTCAAGACGCGTTTGCTGGGCGAAGAAATGCGCACGATTCTAATTGCAGTCGAGGGCGTGTTAAGCAACCGACCTTTAATGTATGTTTCCAAAGACGACACCTTGCAGGCGCTGACACCGAATCATTTGATTTTCGGTCGAAGGCTGCCAATTACGGCTGAACTGCTAAGCGACCAGAAAGTTTTTTGTCCGTCCACCCACAATGAGGTTAACAAGAGATTTACCAACAAGCAAAAAAGATTACATCATTTTTGCAAGCGCAGGTCAAAGGAATGTTTGCTAAGTTTGCGGAGCATCAAAAATTGCAGAAAAGCGCTGACCTGAGACTAGTGAAAGTTGGCGACGTGGTGCTAGTTCAAGATTACCAACGCAGAATTCTGTGGCGCCTAGCCCGCGTAGTTGAATGATTGTCAAGCAGTGATAGTGAAGTGCGGTCAGTTAAGGTTTTGATGGGTTCCGCCAAGTTGGGACAACCTCAAGTGTTGACCCGATCCATAGGGCGCCTATGGAAATTATGGCGGCCGAAAACCTTGAAACAATCAATAAAGAATCTTTTACCGAGGGCGCGGGCTGCGGGTCATGCCCAGCAGAGGGCAAACACGGATCCCAAAAAGCGGTTTTTATGGGAGAAGCCCTGGGTGGTGAGGCCTCGGAGTTTGAGGAGCCTAGCCGTTCAGAGGGTCGATCTTCTTGTGATGGAGATCATTTGCTTTCTCGTAGCTCATCTAAGAGTGATGTAGTCTTCGACGAGGTGTTGGAGAAAGCGTTCACAGAGGAGAGACGATCGCGACGGCAGGCGGTAAGAGATGCGGATTTCCGTCGTTTGCTGAATCAAGCGAAACGATATTTTTAATTTATTTGAATATTTTTATCGGTGACGGACGTTTATATATGCTTGGAAATATGTTTTATTGGTGTTGCAAATGTATATGAATACTTTTGTTGGTGATGGAAGTTTTTCTATGCGTGGAGGATGAAAATGTTTGAGATCACGAAAACGAAGAAATTAAGAAACGTTGCAAGAACAAAGACGTGAAGAGATAGCCTTGATTTAAGGCAGCCGTGTACCGAAATCCGCTGCTCCGATGATGAAAAATTAAAGAACGAGGCTTCTTGATTCAGGGCGGCCGTGTGCCAGAAATCCGCCCAGGGGATGAGTTTCAAATATGAAAACCGAGCATCCGATTGGTGGATCACCAACCACGAAGTTCGTTTGACTATGCCATCAAGACGCACCTCGGAAGTATTTCTAAACGAAACATCCAAATGGTCCGTATGTGCTCTTGGTGGCGTTACGTATGTGAAGAGAAAAGATTTGAGAATCAGTCGGTGAGAAGGAGTCGGAGAGAGACAGTCGGGGAAACCAGAGTGCGGATTCACGGTACATCGGACTGCTTACGTTTCTGGGAAAATTGGACACTAAAGGAAAGTGCTCCAGTTATTTGTGTCGGTTACAAGAAATATATAGATATATTTATTTGGGAATACTCTGTTCTGTGATCTAGTGGTGCACTCCTTCCCCGGCTGTTTATATAAGCGCGCGAAGCGTCACTAGGCATAAGATCTGCGCGATCGTTTCACTAACACTTTGTTCGAATCAGGAACAAGATTCAGAACAAAATTATTGACGCCTGCACTACAAAGAGTAGCTGTCTCCCTAAATAAAGTGAATGGAATTCCCATCGGAAGCGATTGCGGCAGCAATGGCGAACTATGGTTGCATTGCTAATGTAGACTTACAGTTCAAGCTTCTTGATTGGTGTCAATATGAAACCCGTCCAAGAACTGTGTATATCGGCGACCAAACAGAACACGTAATTCCTGACGAAATATGGATTGGTCCTGACGCCAACCACGCCTTTCCTATACTGTGCACAGATTAGATCTCGAGAATGACTTGCTCAAATTGCCAGGAGAAAGGCCACACGGCAGACAAATGCTCCAACTCTTAACGCTCAAGGGTGCAAAGTTTCTCTCTGTAAACTCGACTGAGAACACAAGCGTTACCACTTCTAGTGTCTTACTGAATAATGATTTGCCTGGTATACATGGCATATTTATACAAGTGAGTCGTGCGACGTTTGCAGCTTCACGTTCATACAAACAATACTATAAATGGTATTGCTGCACGGCGCTGGATTCGCAAGACCTATGCAGTTAATGCCATACATGGTTGTCCTGCACCGTGTCTACGTGAAGGCCACTTTATTCCAGGTTGTGTCCACGTATGGCATTGGTGTGCCGTGTCAATATACGTAGATATACGTTATTATAGCATCTACTCGTCCATATATGGTATTGTTGCAATGCACCTTGTGAGTTGGAGGCCAAAACCTCCAAACATCTTCCCTTTCAAAATTAGCCATATACTTTAAACTCATGGCTTGGTTACGCCACATGGAATTACATCACAAAGTCGTCGTATCTTGACGGTTTCTTGATGTTGCCTTTGGACGACTGCTGCTTACACTCAACTTTATTGCGGTGTTATTACTTTCCGGGTGACTCGCATCGATCGCACCAGGTTGGCCTAGTGGACGCTCCTCTGAAGGCAGTTGTTAAGTTAGTTTTGTTGTTGGTTCTGGCCGCTGCGTCCTGTGCTTTCAGCATTTGTTCCTGTATTTTAGGACACATTAGTTCTTCTTCCTCTTCAGGTACCTTCTCGCTTAAAGCTCTGAGGAATTTCCTAATCCTCTGATAGGCTCTTCCGTCCACATCGACTTTGTATAAACGCTTTCCGAGATGTCTGTTGCCCCGGCCTCGTCTCCAAACACGCGAAGGATTGCCGGGTGGCTTCATCCACACCACATTTCCGACGTTTAGGGGCTGGAGTTCTTTGCCTCCTTTGTCGTGATGTTTCTGGATTTTTGCTTCTTCTCTGTGATTTTTTGCTCAACGTTACCTTGGATTGTTTGCTGTAGCAATGCTTCCGACGTCAGAAGCGACGTTTTAGTTCGGCGAGCCAGTTGTCTCTGCGCCGCAATGCTTCCCACTCCAGCCGTGGGAGTGTTCCTCCAGTCAAGGATGGCCTTGAACACGTCCTGACTTGTTTTCTTGAGAAGCTTCTTCGCAATTTTGACATCGGATTAAGCTTTCCCGTTTGATTGGCTATGGTATGGGTCTGCCAGGCTCACACAGAATTCCTATTCATCAGCAAATTGTTCGAATTCACCTGAGTTGAACTGGCTCCCTCCGTCTGCAACCACAATGTTTGGGATTCCGTAGCGACTTAAGTTCTTTTTGCAGTTTTTAATAACTTCTTTTGCACTTGCGTTCGAAGGGAGATGATCAAGTTCCCAAAAGTCTGAGACGTAGTCAAATGTTGTCAAGTACACCTTCGCTTTTATTGTGAACATGTCCATTCCAACTTGACTCCAAGCTCTCAAGGGAACTTGGTGACTTACCAAGATCTCCTTTGCTTAGCTTTGTAAAAACTTTGAAAAGAAATCCTTGACCTCAGCGGTCATATTTGGCCTTTAGAAAACGTCTCTCGGGCATGCGTATGGTCCAAGGTGGCTCCAGTAGATACGTACCATCATTTCTTGGCGCATCATTTTCAAAATCACCACTCTGCTTCCTCGAAAAATGAACCCATTTTGCACTGCCAATCATCTCTGAAGCTCCGCTATTCGCGTATCCCTAGCTGGACATCGTCTTTGCTGTCAGGCCATATAGACAAAATGTTGCTTTTAGTGAAAGCAGCAGTTCATCTAGCGCGGGCAATCTTCAAAATTTGTGCAAACCCTTCATCTGTGACTTGGCTGGATTCCAACGCGTTCATGTCTTCAAGTTCGGCGATTCCGATCACTTCGTCATGCTTTACTCTCGTGGTGTCCGTTGTGCTCAGGTACGCTCGGGATGACATGTCCGGAATGAGCATATCGGATCCTCTTTGTAGGTCGCCTGCAGTGGATATTTTTGTAGCTTCAGCATCATGTATTGCAGGAGTTTTGGAGCGGCTGTAAGTGGCTTTTAAATATCGTCCTAAGGGCTTGTGATCTGTGCGCACATATAAGTGAGTTCGCCCGTAGATTTAGTGGTCAAATCTATCGCATGACAACACTAGTTGCCATGCGCTTTATTAACTGGAAAGCGTTTTCCTGTTCGTCTTTTCAGCACCAGTCGATGTCCTTGCATGCCAGTTTGCGAATAGGCTCGCTGATTGTGGAACGTCGGGGCATAAACTTTGATAGATAATTCACAAAACCCATGACTCCTTGCATCGATTTCAGGTCCGTTGGTGTTACCATCCGCCATATAGCCTGCACCTTCGCTGGATCGGGCTTAAGTCCTTCGGCTATTATTAGATGACCCATGTATGTTACGTTGGGCACTAGTAACTTCATTTTGCTGGCGTTAAATATCAGTCCTACTTCCCGAGCTCGTTGTAGGTTGGCTCTCAGATTGCGGTCATGGTTTTAGAGGGCTTCTTCCATTGAATTTCCGTATCCAAATATTAGGTCGCCGTCCGCTATCACTTCCACCACTCCACGCTCAGCCACATGTTCCGACTGCCGTCGTTGGTATTCCTTGGCCGCCGGGCTTATCCAGAATAGCACTCGCAGCCACCTCGCGCGCCTACAGGGCGTCAAGAACGTTGTGAGGTAGGAGCTCTCTTCATCTAGCTATACTTGCCAAAAGCCATCTTTTGCATCGACGATGGAGAAAAGTTTGGCCTTCGCTAGCTTTGGCAGGACATCTTCTATAGTAGGTTGTGGGTATCGTGGTCGCAGGAGGGCCTTGTTAAGATCTTTAGGATCGATGCATATCCGCAGCTTGTTTGAGCCCGGCTTCTTAGCAACCACCATATTGCTAACCCATTTTGTAGGTTCGTTTGCTCTAGCCAGAATCCCGCGATGGACGATTTCTTTAACTGTTTTATTGATGGAGTCGTTCGTAGCCACCGGTACTTTCCATGGAGCTTGCTGGGCGGGCGGAACTAAAGCTTCAACGCTCAAGTGTAGCTCGCATGTTAGACAGCCTAAAGAGTTGAAAACATCGCCATATTCTTTAAGGTATGATTCCATAAGATCCTGTTTGTTTAGTTGTTCATTGTTGGCTCGGATTTTGCACTCGTCGCAGCTGTTTACCTGCTCGACGTTTAATGTCACCAGTCCAAGCTGGAAGCTTGCTTACGCTGAGAGGAGTGGAAATCGCTTTGTCTCTACTACCTGGAAAAGCAAAATCCACATAGCGTCTTGCATCTGTGTTGTGAATGTGTCCATTGGCTCCAAGATCGTACCATCATAAATTCTCAGCTTTGTTTTGGTCCTGTCCAGGCTGGGATTTCCGTCTTGCTGCAGCTTGGATACCAGCTGTATCGGCATGACGATGCTGGTTGCGCCACTGTCAATTTGACAACTAATGATTCGGTCTGCCTGTGACGCCTCCATCAATATGGGGGAAATCCATCTTTTCCTTTTCATCTCAACACTCGAAAGTTCTTCTGTGATGTAAGCCGAGTCGTATCAGTGCTCGTTGGCACCATCCTCTTCGTTAGAGCTGCAATCCAGCTGGTGGACTAGACAGAAAGCCTTGCCTTTCGCCTGGCAGGCTTTTGCAAAATAGTTTTTCTTTCCGCAGTTGTTGCAAGTCTCTCCCCATGCTGGACAGTCCTCTCTCTTTTTGTTTGTTTGCGATGTTACACAATAGCCGCATCTTTTCTTTAGTGCGCGCTTCCTATCGCCCATCTTTGCTTCATATCGTTGTGATGCTTTGCTTGCCTTTGCTCTGCTTCTATTGTTGTGGTGTATTTCTTCAGTTTTTTTCCGCGTTAATTGCCCTCATTTTCTTTGCGACTTGCTCGTTGTTACGGTAAACTGCGATCGCGGTCGCCAGTGTTAGTTCAGGATCGCGCAGAAGTCGTTTTTGGACCCCACTGTCTTCAATTCCGAGAACAATTCTATCGCGATTAAGGCTTTCCTCACAGTCTCCGAATTCGCAAGTGGCTGCCAGTTGCCGTAGGACGACTTCGTATTGGTCGATCGTTTCGTTGACTTCCTGGCTACGAAAGAAAAACTTAAAAGGTTAGTAAATCAAATTTCTCGAAGGCTTGAAATGCTCTCCTGAATTGACCATTATGCCCTTCGGGCCTCTTCGTTCGTCTGCGGTCGACGGGAGATGAAGATAAATGCGTAGAGCGTGTTTGCCCATTACTGCTAGTAGTGTAGCCACTCGAACTTCGATTGACTTCTCGCGCAGCTCGGTTGCGATTTCTAAATTTTCCCAGGATTCTCTGAAGAAGTCCCAGCTCTGGCTCAAATGGCCTTTCATGTCCATGGGAGCGGGTACCAGGATGCCAGTTCCGGTGACCATCTTTCTCTATGATTTTAGTCTCCATTATTCAGCTTGCTGTGGCGTGCGGTTCCAGTTGGCCTGTCCAACCACTTCTGACACCATGCAAACACGAGTGAGAATACAAGAGTTGCAACTACAAGTGTCTTACTAAATAATGATTTTCCTGGTATATATCGCTTATTTATACAAGTGAGTCGTGTGACGTGTATAGCTCGGGGCATACAAACTATACTATAAATGGTATTGCTGCACGGTGCTCTATTCGACCATGCCATAAAAGGAGATTCACAAGACTTATGCAGTTTATGCCCCCACATGGTTGTCCTGCACCGTGTCTATGTAAAGGCTACGTTATTCCAGGTTGTGGCCACGTATGGCGTCAGTGTGCCGTGTCTTAATATGTAGATATACGTTATTATAACATCTACTCGACTATATCTGGTAATGTAGCACTGCACATTGTGAGGTGGTATCCAAAATCTCTAAACACTCCCTGAAATGATTGTAAACTTGGATCTCCATGATGCTTGGATAAGTGGACATCCAAGTACCAAAGGCTTTACTTAGGCTAATTTAGCTTGAGTAGCCCGCCGCGTCGATAGGATCTACACCGTAATCTTTTTCATGCAGAATTTAGTAATGCTTAAGTCGGACCATCGCGCACTACCTGTCACTGCAGATACCTCAGGAAGGAGCATTTCACTCGAAGCCTAATACAGACTTGCTTCAAGGGCAAGTGCCTTTTCCTTTAATCTTGAACAGCACGCAAATCTAAGCAACACCATCACAAAACTGACATGCAACACCAGTTTCAAAATATACACTACTTCTACAAAGCCCTCTGCATAGCCGAAAACCTTAACGAGGAAAAGCAGACTGCTTTTATTAGCAAGCTAACGACCTAACAAAAAGTAAGTAAATTAATTATCAATTAGAACAACCATAAGCATCTAACGAGCTACGCTCGTTTTCCTTAAATGCAAAACCTCAAATCCCCAGGCGTTGACGGGATCCCCAAAGAGGTCTATGTAATTTTTTGGGACCAACTGCCGACCTATGTACTACAACTCACAATTTACATGCACGCTATGTCTAAGTATACCAGAAGACGCGATTGATCGGGGACCCAGGATTGGCAGCGTGGTAGCAGGCGAGAGAAGAAGGCAGGTGATAATATGCAATTAGCTTCAAGTACCGTACGATATTATATAATACAAGAAAAGAAGCTCGCCGCTTTAGAATCTACTTGGACTTAACAAGAAGTAGGGAAAAAATTCTTGATGACGTAAGGCGCTATCTCTCTGCAAAAGAAATGCGAAACTACTACGCCTTCGTTGACATCAATTGTCGTCTACAAGTAAAGTTGGAGAATGGATTCCATAATGTCAGCTCGTACGATGATTTCCTGAGATTATTTGGGGACGATAACAATCAGCAAGCTTATTGACCTTCACCGTAATGAGCATTCCGCTGGGTGGTCTGTATCTGCTCTAAAGAACGAAGATGAGTAGATAATTACCTTCTATTATCCCAAACTTAAACAGCGTTTTATTTAACCCAGCCTCCAAAAGGAAAACCCGCTCTTAATCGTCACCTGACGCATGTACGTTATTCGGACTATAAAGTTTTTCTTTCGTAGTGGTATACCATGATATGATAATGTCCTGTAATAATGAACCTGTCGCAGTCCATCGAAATTCTCTAGTGTTGCCAGTTTCGTCTTACCTGTTAGCTTCAGGCTGTCTGATTTTCCCATTTTGCCGTAGGGCTTGCTTTATCGTTATTACACTCCCTTCAATTTACCCGATATCAGAGAAACGAGAGCTCTGACTTAAAGAGTTGTTGTTATTCATTTTATATTATTCAGTGCTGTTTATATTGCGTGGTTAATTATAGCAAGCATGACTATCAAAGCAAATGCAAAGAATGCAAACACTCTATACCCTTCCACCTGCTTCACATCTGCTGCTCTCCCTGCAATTCTCGCGTTCAGTGAAAATGCCCGAACTTGAAGATAAAGAATTTTAATCGTAGTCAATCGTGAAAATATCAGCATTGCCTTCAAAAAGGAGTTTCCTTTCAATTCTATAAATGATGAAGCATTAAAATCTCTCAGTGCCCTAGATGAACCCATTCATTTAAATATTAAACTAATGCCAAGTTTTAGTGTAGGCTCGCAGCTAAATAAAATAGACGAACATGCTTCAGCTTTCGATGAAGTTTGTTTTAATAAAAACTCGAAGTACTACCACATTGACCAATTTTTAAATCAAAATTTTGATTCAGGATCGTCACAAGGCGTACTTTATATGAATGTCACGTCTCTGACGAAACATAACGAAGAACTGAGAACCCTCTCTTAATATGATTAGGTTCTAATTTAAAGTAATAGGAATATCGGAAACACGATTGAAAACTACTACTGTGGACGAAACGATGTGTATTGAAATTTATGAATATAAATTTTGACACTAAGACCCATACGTAATGCTGGCAGATCAGAGCTGCATGTTCACAAGTCTTTTTTTAAATCAAGTAAAAGTCAGACACGACCTTAGTTTCCAGAGTAAAAACGGAAATGAATCAATTTTCGTCGAGATATGTCAAGCTAAGAAGAAAAATATCATATGTGGCTTCCCTTACAAACAAAGCTCTCCTCCCGCAACTTTTTGACGAATGCCTACTGAAAGTTCTGGAAAATAATCACAAACGAGGACAACTTAGTCGCAATAATTGGTGATTTCCACCTTAACCTACTAAATTATGATACGGATAAAGGTACGCCTGACTTCCATGACATAGTTACCAGCCACAACTTACAACATTCAATAGTACAGCCTACTCGAGTTAACCTTCGCTCACAAACATTGATTGACAATATATATATACGAATAACATAAAATATGACTTACCGTAAGCGGTAATCTTACCTGCGCTATTTCCGACAACTTCGCGCAGTTCGCTGTCTGTAAAAATTACAGTGCACGTCCAGAAAAGATAAAACACAAGAACGTTTTCGGACGTTCGTACAAGACTTTCCATCAAGGGGCGTTTCTTGAGGAACTATCTAATATTGACTGGGAGCCTCTGTTTGAAGGCGATGCAAACCCTTACACCTTGACACACGTTTTATTAGATAAATTTACAGATTTACTTAATGTAATGGCACCTTATATACGAACTAACCAGAAAAGAGGCAACATTGCAGCAAAAGTCGTGGATTACATTTGAAATCCTTAAATCAATGAAAATTAGAGATAGATTTCTACAGCTGTACATGAAAGAATCTGATCTGCAAAACATTAGTGAGAACTACCTAAACTATACGAAGTAACGCAATTCTATTGTTAATATGATTAGGTCAAGCAAAATCTTATACTTTAATAGTCACAGCTACACAAGAATAATATTAAGCGTACTTGGGATGGTATCAAGTCAATTATCAATATAAGAAAGAGGATCAAAATCTGTCCGTCCCAGTTATTAGATCATAAGCACGTCTTGAACAAAACCCCAGTCAGTATTGCAAACGCTTTTAACACTTATTTTGCATCCGTAGGCAATTCTCTGGACTCCAAAATACGAAGCACGTCTGAAAGTTTCAGAGAATGCATTGGTTCTCGTGCGATTGATATGTTTTTTATGAATTCGACTGATATCATCGAAATTGTTGAAATCATTAATTCGTTAATCGATTCTAAAGCTACTAGACCACATAGTATTCCAACTCATATACTTAAAATCGGATCATCCTTCTTTGCTGTCATCACCGATTTTATTTATTAACAATCAGTCATTTAACCAAAAAATTGCACCGGATGTATTTCAACTTGCTAAGGTTGTCCCAGTCTACAAGTCTGGCCAAACAGAATCCTGCAGCAATTATCAGCCCATCTAACTGCTGTCAAGTACAAGCAAAATAATAGAGCAAGCAATTCACAGGCGTCTTTACGAGTTTTTAGAAACGTCTAACGTTTTCTATGATCTACAGTTCGGTTTCCGCAAAGAACACTCTACCAACCACGCTTTAGTTAATCTTGTTAGTAACGTAAACGATGTACTGGATCGTGGCGAGTTTGCTTGTGGGTTTTTCTTAGATTTGCAAAAGGCGTCAACCATAAAATTCTTCTTCATAAACTTGAAGCGTATGGAATTCGTGGGGTTTGTCGGTCGTCGTTCTCTTCATATCTTAATGGACGAAAACAATATGTTGCTGTCGAGGAAACAGACTCCTATACTGCTCTTGATGACTAAGGAGTACCGCAGGGCTCAATTCTGGGTCCCCCATAATTTCTTGCATTCATTGATGACTTCCATAATTGTCTTTCTATTGGCGTTGCGCAGCATTTTGCGCACGATGCCGCTATAGTTTTTAATGATTTATCTATTAAAAAGATGAAATTAATGATATGGGTTGTGAGATCTCAAATATTGATGATTGGCTCTGTGCAAATAGGCGATCGTTAAATGCTGCAGAAACTGAGATTATTTTATTCCTTCCTGTAAACAAAAGATGTCAAATCAACTAGACTTTAAAAATAAAAAACACGAAAATATTCTTGTCCAACAAAGTCAAATACCTCGGTTTTGTGCTTGATCCACACCTTTCGTGGAGATGTCACCTCTCCGATCTGTCAAAAAAGCTAAAGAGAGCCAATCTTCTCAAAGATCCGCTACTTTGTAGATACACCGACAATTATATTTGATATTATAGCCTGTTTCAGTCACATCTGACTTATGGTTGTCTTGCATGGGGACTTGCAAAAATTCCTTATCAAGAATCTTTAGTTTGCTACGACGCGCAATAATAATAATTTGCTTCCCTGGTTACAATAACCCATCTTATCATAGTTCTTCAAACTTATTTTCACAACTTGGAACATTAAAATTAGAAGTTATAATTAAGCAACGTTTATGTTTATTCATGCCTGACTGGCAGTGGATGAAACTGCCCCAGTCTTTTGACAAGTTTTTCAACTGCTACTGTCCACCGATATGGACGAGAATGAGTGAGGCGGCGAAGCTTGCAGTACCAACTAGAAGGACCGAAATGTATGGCAGCAACAATATCAAGTTTGAAGGTGCCGTTTTATACAGCCTTCGCCATGACTTAAATATTATCTTGAATAACCCAGAAGAAGTCTTTACAAAGGAAATCAAATTACTATTGTTAGCAGCGTATGCGTAACTGAGATGATACTTATTATGTAAGTGTTTTGTATGTATTCGCATCTTTACGATTTCTTCGACAAAAGTATTGTGTTTATCGGTGTAACAAAATGTAATCAGTCGCTAAAAGTTTTTGAACTAGTTTTTCTTTTGTTTTATTTGATGAGCGTTGCTAGATTTCATCTAATCAAAAACCTGTGCCATTCGTTGGTAAGTGTTGGCTGGCTCCATGTGTGCAAATCTCATCATCTAGGATTTAAGGACTTAACCGGAAAGTTAGGTCTATCATGTTTCTGCTGCGTTTGCGTCGCCGCTTCCGTCGTTTGAGCTGAATTCGAATCACATGCGTACGTGTTTTGAGTCCGAAACAAACACTTATATGGTTGGCTGGTCTTCGAATTTCTGTGTATGGAATGCGTACGTGCTTAGATTTCAAAATTGAATGCATGCTTGTTTTTGCTTGCTTTCCCATTTCGAATTCATAGGTGCTTGGCAGAGCCATAACGTGTACTCGTGTACTTAGATGATGAGCGTAAGACATGCGGTCAACAGAATTATTTCTGCTTTCCTGTAATTCGTAAAAAAAAAAGCATTTTTGTCGCAAACTCAGAAAGTGGCATCTTCAATTCTATTAGCCCCAGGCTACAGAAGATGTCTCCTTCTCTTCATGTGTACTTTTTACATATTGTCGCATTTATCTCATATCGAATTGCAATGATGATTTTGCTTCTTGTGTAACTTGCATTTGAGGATAAAAATATATGTTGTTGTTGTTATGTTGTTGTTGCTAAGGCGAAAAGGCGTGCTTCTTCTTCTCATGCTACTTTTGACCGGGTGTCGCACACCTTCCTCGTAGGTATCCTGAAACCTTTAGGTTTGACCGTACTTTACCACGTGTATTACGACATTATACTCTAATATTTCATCGATTTTCATGAACAATGGGCACGCTATTGCCCCAGTCTCTGTAAAAGTAAGGTGTACGACCGAGTTACCCCTTGTCTGCCCTACCCTGCACTCTCACCATCACACAACCACACCAAGCTATTAAGCAAGAATCAGGGATCTCTGGATACAGCATAGGAGGGTAGGAAACTAACGCTAAGCTAAATGCAGATGACATAACAACAACAATCTCTTTTACCAAAAGTGCGTATAAAAATTTACAGAAGAGTTGTCAAAATCTGTCACGCAATGGTAAGGAGGGCCCTTCTTAGCAAAGCTAATCAGAGTTGAAGAGCCTCCTTAATATTTCTCGAGAGAAGTATACGAAATCAAATTATAAAAGCAATTGTAAATCAACATCGTTCAACAACTTCTGTCGCAGTGTGACCAATGCGGGTCAAGCGTTTTGACAAAAGAAAATAATATATAATTGTCTCAGGCAGGAATAGGTTCAAACATGCAGCTGTATGTAATCATAATCGAATACTTCGAACTAAGGAGAGCAAATAATGGTCGTTTGTATAATGCTGTACCGAGGTTAATCTCTAAGTCAATCAACTTATTTAGAGTGTGTGCGCCTGCGACAGTTAATGATCTATCGCCGTAACTGAGGGGTTTTGTCCTGGGCACATGGAGCTTTCTTCGCCCGTCAGTTCTTGTGCTTCTAGATTGTGATCGCACAGACAAGAAAGATTTCAGAGACCTTGGCAGGTCACCATGTTTCCAGTCGAACATGAATACACATCTACTTAGTTCTATTAGATCCTCAAGGTTAAGAACTTGTAATTTAGCAAATAGGTTTGATGTCGGAGTGTGATAGTCAGAAGAAGTGATTATTCTTATCGTCTGTTTTGCATACGACACAGTCTTTGTAGGACGGTCGTACTAGCAAAAACCCCATACGAGGCATCTATATGTCTGGTGGCATTAAAATAGGCTGTAGTAAAGACTCTTGAGGGTATGAAACGGTACGTAAAGGCACACCCTTGATAATATCGCAGCTATTCGGGTCAGTTTCTTAGAGAGTCAAGCACTCTTCAATCAAGGCCCCTAGGTACTTTACCTGGTAGGACAAAAATAACTTTGTGCCTCCAAGGACAATTGTGAGCCAGAAGTTAGGTTTTCTACTAGTTGGTTTGAAGAGGACAAAGTCAGACTTTTTGGCATGTAAGGTAAGCCGATTTCCACATAGCCAGTCAAATGGACTTTTTAGATCTTTAGTTAAGAACTTGCTGATAACCTTCAAGAACGAGTCACATAGAAGGACATTGGTGTCGTCTCCGAAATGGTGAGTTGTCGAGTTAGATGGGTTTTGCCTTAGGTAATTGATGTTTATTTGGAATAGCAATGGTCCCAACACAGAACCTTGTGGAACTCCGTGCACCCCAAAACAATCAGATCGAACCGACATGAGACTACCGCCTAGCAGCCAGACAAGTACACCCCACGAACAGAACATGAACAATATAACCTTTCGCTTTACCTCTGCTCCGACTCCGAACTCCGACATCCTGTTTACAATGGTAATTTAACCCTTTATACCTTAGTAAATATATTACTATTAACATAATAGAGCTGGCGGCATTGCCTCACAGAGCAAAGCCTTGCCGGCCCGGCGTCGTCCACCCCCGAACGACCGGGGACCGCCCGGTTGTTGACGCAGTACCCTTTTCCTAACCCCGTAAGCAGATTTGCCATATTCACAACATCCGGCTTTCGTTAATGTTTTTATGCCAACGAAGGTGTAGTTTGGCAGGTCGACGCAACTTGTTATTCCTATAGGCTCTGTTAGGCGCGTTTCCAAAATAGCAATAACTGGAAACTTGCACTTTACTAATGAGAGCAACGTTATCAATTTATCCAGATGCTTGTTATAGATGCTATGTCTAGGTGCAAGAAGCCTAGGGATGTTTCTTGTTCTATGCGCAACTTGTTAAGCACATCGATATCATAGTATTTAGAGCTATTTCTGCAATTTGATAGCCCGTCAAAGGTGACAGTTTTTCCAGGTATCTTGTCGAACGAAGTTTTTACACTAAAGGATGGTGTAAGTTCCATTTTAAGGTTATTTATTTTATAGTTAGAATTCGATATTAGATCTAACAAGGCAATGTTTGAACATGCTACAAATGGAAGTTCTTTTTCAAGACAGGATGGACACCTCCATTTTTTGCCTGCGGCGTCACTAGCACACACTCGAGTGTATCGACAGCAATCATAACAAGATATTGTTTTTAAGTGATTAGATGTGACACGACCACAAGACCCACCTTGTCCTTACTTTTACAAGTCATGGTTAATAATAAGCAGGAGCTAAGGTGATTAGTAAAATAATTACTATACTAACAAGAAAATCGCAAAACAGAGTCAGCGGAGACGACGGAGCCCACTTGTAAGAACGCCCCTTAAAAAAATTAGTAAAGCACAACAAATTAGATAAGAATAGTCTACATCGATTATAATGTAGGGCCATGTGCAAGACATGCACTTAATGGGCGAGTAAACAGGGTTGCTGGCTAACTTTTACCTAGAAGGGCTCTCTTCATTTATAGATTCATCAGATCATGGATGCTGGAAAAGATAACGTTGTCCGCACACAACTCGTCCAGCTTGCAGTTTACCCTTGTGGTGGCTTGCCCAGCTGGCCTTGCCTTTCCTGACTTGGCGTCTACTGAATGTCTTACGTGCAAGTTGCGTCTAGGTTGTTTGGAGCATATCCGGACTGGCACTTGAGATTCTTAGTCGATTCATTAACTAAACAAGCATCTTACTAAAGAGCGCAATCTTATTACCTACCTATCCTACTTTTTCTATCTCCTCAGCTATAAAACCAACTTATAAAGTCGCATTCATTTATGAAATGGCTGCGTACGAAGCATGTAGCTATGCTCGAATTCTTGCACGACAATATAATTTTCACAAGCGCTCTAGCTCCTTTTTTTTTTTTTTTTTTTTTGCTATTTCTTTATCAGCAAGTTTGGCAGTGCATTTCTCACAAATCTCTTTCTCTCTCACTCTCTCTCTCTCTCTCTCTTTGTCTCTCTCTCCCAATCTGTGCCTTACGTTTGCACGGTTGTAACTGGAGAGGACATGTACGCTATTTAGCATGAAACAAAAACAACCCTATCAAGGTTTGTGTAACGCTGGATCACACCTTAGATTGGATTACTCGCACAAAGATACCTGGAACTGGAGCTTAAGCATGGAGATAAGCACAATCTTTGATGCCAGCATGCTTTAAAATCCGCTCAAAACCCAGCACCAAAATCGCAAACAGCAATGCTAGCAAGTAAACAATTGCAAAGCTTCATTTAAATAAATTAATTCACAGGGAACTTAACCTGCGGTTTCCATAAATTACCAAAATACCTATTAATACATTTAAATTTCACCAGGTGAAAAGGGCTCAATAGGACGAATTCTTGGCGATCTTTCCCGTTCTGTAGTCGTAAACTTGTCGACAGAAAAACACCAAAGAAGGATCAACTTTGGGCGAGGGCATGGCTGTAAGTCGTGCCGCCTCGCTGGCATTGCTCGGATGAGCGGGAGGTACAGGACTGGGCGGCACGCCGTGACGTTGCTCACACCACAGGCGACGACGGGAACGGTATCTGAAAATTAAACGATATCGCCAGAACTTCGGACCAACAAGGCACCCTTTCTTAGCACAGCGAGCTTCGAAGTGCACACTACCAAATAAAAACAAAATGGAACAAAATAAAGTTATTTACAAAATCGCATTGTCGTTAAACATGACCCAAAACGTACTGGGCCCGGAGCATTTCCAGAATACCTAAGCTTACAGGAAGCACTGTAGAGCAGCCTTGACGCATTTGACCAAAATTGGAGACAAGTTTCCAGTAGAATTTGAGTGCCCATAAATGATAAGCGGTTTTTCGCAAAAGCAGCTCAGAAATCACCAAGGCAAGGCAAAAACTGGCATTGATTGCCTGCTAATCCATTGGAAACTTCTTATCTTAGCAGCACAGAGTAGCAAGTGGCATTGTGGAAACACAATTTAAAACAGAATCCTTTCCTTTGCTTACGTATGTAAGGTTAGACATAAGCCATACCTGCAATACTGAGCGTAGCTGACAACATAGCATTTGTCAACAAGGCAGGCTACGCTGTTGTCATCTCGATGTCGCGAAGCAAATACCTCCATCTGCAACATCATACAAAACACAAAGAGCATTGCACCCTATGCCTAGCTTCTCCAAAACGCACAGTAATGTTAAACTTACCATGCTTACGAACGTTGCAGCAACGTAAATAAGAATGACACAGCTGCCTTAATGCCAAACGATGAAACTTTACATGTGAGGCGAGGAGCAAGCCTTCGCCACGCAAACCTCGCCATGCTGGTATAGTATAAGTGTCACCGAGCTCAACGTAAATTGAAGAGTCACTCACACAAGAGCACGAAAATAGCACAGCCAATCTAAATATCCACGTCATAAAGCCTTTCTATCTTATAAACAACCGCTAAAGCTATACCTCTCCGTGAACGTCGGGCAGTCGACCTGCATCAGTTTGCTCTGGGCGATAGTACCAGAATACTGACATCATCATATCACCAGCAAAAGGACCTAAGCAGATTAAAATACCCTCCTGTAGCTTGGATGATGTAGCATTACAGCAAACATGAACCAACTAATCTTCTCATCCCCTAAGATGTTAAATTAACGAAATACCATACTGGTTATACGTAAACAAAACGCCATATTGATATACGTGAAAAGCCATAACATAATGAAGAAAGCTAAGAGTATGGGTTGCTTTTTCTACGCTTTCTCACCCTCTATCTCTTCCCATATGGAAGCAACTCGAGCCACAAAAGGAAGATCCTTCTTGCGCATGCCCGATTTAAGCAAAACCGAGTCACGAATACTTATCACTTCATTATGCCGCCGAAGGCAGGTGTAATGCCGACGAATGACGAGCTGGTCGACCTGAGAAAAACGTAAAATATGCGAAAGCAAACCAGACTCAAGTTTAAAGAAATATAGAATAACAAGCAAAAGGAATAGCATCTTGCGTCAAACTTCTTCAACTTCAAACAAACAAAAAAAGGAATCTGTAGGACCATCTTAGGCACATAACAATAACAAAATAACCAATCCTAATTTACGTACATATGAGAAGGCTTTTTCAACTGGATCACCATCGAACTTCCAACCATTGCATGACTAAAACAAAAGTTGAATTCGCACAAACCTACCATTAAGACAGAGCGCAAACCGATTCTCTTACAATTAAAGTGCTAATTGCTTTTTGCCAACACGCACATGCCTTGTTGACGCTACGTACCAATCTCTGACGAAGTTCAAATCAACTTACAGGCAGCAGATAATTTAAAAGTACTTTCTTCCATAAAGTACTTTCTCGTTGCGAATTATTTTCATTTGGGAAATCTTCCTTAACGATTCTATGCGATCAAATATTTCATTCCGACGTCCCTGCGCATCTTCTAAGAGTAACAGGGAACATGGTGATCTTCTGAGGAAAATGTCGTTAGTGAAACCACAAGCAAACGCACGATGGAGCCTTTAAAGGCTCAAAAGGCTTAAATCCTAACGCGGCTTTTTCTTCCTTACTGGGAACCAGTCTTATAAAAAAAAAATCTTTCAGAATGGCACTTCGTTCAAGTAGCCCAGCCACGGGGATCATTTTAAATCACTGGCTCTTGTTACATAGAAGCAAATGGTATTTGATCTGATCAGACTTTAAACGCCGGCTATTATCAGACGATCATTCGGCGCACATCATAAGATTAGTGGTGGCTTTTAAAATACAAAATAAGAAAACTTAAAAAACAAATTGTAAAAAATTCGAAGCAAAACGATAGCACAGTTCCAATGTAGACTCAAATCCTGAATCTTCATCTGACAATAGCTATTGTCCATTAAACGAGCCCACTTGCTGCTTGTTACAAAGCCTCCTGAAAGGGTTTTAGGATATCCCCTCTAATGCAACCCACGCTAATTACACCAAAAACGAGATAATGCGAGAAACATAATTATTTAAAGCAGTAAAATCAAGTCTAGTTATCCTTGGCCAAATGTTAAAGGAAAAAAATATATAAAGCGATGTCCTTGCATCCGAATCTATGTTAAACTGCCTCATTCACGGCAAAAGTTTGGCTGTGATCAAAGCATGTATATACAATAAGATTTATAGGCTGGATTAAATTAGGGCTCGACCATGGAAACAATAGCAAGACCTGAACCTTGTCTAACCTAGAGGGCAGCAATAGTTTGGGCTGAGAAAGCTCTAACACTAAAATGAAATGAGCCCATCTATTCAAATCCGAGAAGAACAACATCATGGCTAGGAAGGCTTACACATCTGATGCACCGTTGCTAAGCTTCATAAAACACTTCCAATAGGTACATAAGTTTCCAAAACAGCAAATAACAATGATAAACATAGTGATACAACAAGATATGTTACACACAATGGAATCATCTGCAGACTGCACAAACATTTGAAAGGAAAAATCATACAAAATGTCCACGATTTGAAAGCGTCACTCTTTTCAAATCAATGAGACAACACATTCTCAAGAATTCGGTACTTAAAAACTCGGCTATCATTTTGTTTACCTTTATTTCATATGGCTCCTGCTTCCTCATGTGCAGCCTGTGCTCAATAGTTGCATTCATACTTCTCGTTCGAAATCCTTTAAAATGTCTTTTAAGCTTTAATGATACTTCACCTGAAGCAGGCGAAAAGCTTATTCTAGGAACTTTTAGTCTTTGTTTAGAACCAAGCAATGATAACGGCTTATTTTGAAGTGACACTGGTTCCTCAGCAGATGGAACACTGTCCTGGTACAGTTGCTCATTTGCAAGTGCTTCCTGGTGCCATGTGGTTAATCCTATGAGCTTGGCACATGAATGGCTGTATCTGTTAAGGACATTGCGGATGGCTTGATCACACATGAACCTGATATTGGCGGGATGTTGCACATTTTTCTCTAAATCACTAGATTGCTTAAGTCTCTCAAAATCAGTGTACCGCAAGGTATGAGCCTTCCGGAATGGTACAGCTACGGCATGGACAGCTGTCTTAGCAATCACATGACTATCAATAGAAATACATATATTAGGGTAAATTTTCTGGGCTTGAGGACAATAGTAAGTAAAGGCTGGGTTAATCTTCTGCATATGTACTTGAAAGCATACACAATCTGCATCCTTAGAACAGCCTGCGTCATTGTAAACTACACTCATTTCTGTTTGCAGGCACTTGTTATTTACTACTGTCTGTACCTCTTTGTCCACCATTACAGGTTTCACAACAGGAAAATTAGAAGGGCATTCTGACTTATTAACTATTTTGGCATCTTGCCCATCAAATTTGAGCTCATGAGGGCCAAGATTGCTGTCATTTGACATCTCATCGCTGCCATCATTAGAAGATGTTGAAGGTCTCCGAAGAGGAGCAGCTTTTTCAGTCTCACTAGTAGACACTGAACCAGTTGCACTTTTGCATAAAGATCTACTTTCAGTGCCAACTTTGGAAGTTAACTTTGAGCTTGTAAGTCTTTGCATGTTACCTTTACCTTTATCACATGCTCCCATAGCATCTTTAGCTCTAGCAGAAGCTGAACTAGTGGTACTGATACCATGATTCACACATGAAATATTTTGAGGAAGATATGACTCAAAAACGGCATTCACTTTGGCCAAAGCATTTAGACTTGCCACTCGTTGCTGACGCTTTGATACTCCACGGCCATCTGCAAGAGCATGGTTTGAAAATCTAGAATAATCTTTTCCATCATATTTAGTATGCCTCTTTGGTTTTTCAACGAATGCTTCTGATCTACTAGTATTCTTGGCATTACTTTCAACGTCCTGATCGCAGGCATCATCACTAAAATCAAACTCGTCATAATGAACAAGCATGTCGTTGCTAAACTTCTTTGGTGGTCGTCTTTTTCTCTTACGACGGCATCTACCATCTGGACTTAAAGGAATAGTGTTTTCCATAATTTGTGATGGTATTTGAGAAGGCAGATCATTACCCTGAACCATTTTGGATGATGGTGTGCTGTCAACAATTTGGGTCATAACTACAGACTCTCCTTTCACTTCCTGATTCACTACAGCAATTGGACTCACCAACATGGCACTATTGTCAGAAAGCAGAAGAGACTGCAGTGACACCTTTTTACTTGACCTTGTTTTCCGATTTGCATTGCAGCTGGACTCAGCACATTCCCCTTCATTCAAATCATTCATGGCATTAACAGGCTCCACTAATCTACTGGCTCGCTTTAAACGGGCCATGTTATAGGTCACTAAATCTAAGACACAACATTCTAAAATGTTCTTATGATAATGCAGCATATAACACTCAAAACAGACCCCAAATACACCACACCCAAACAACACCTTTATACTCCTCGCTGGTTAGGACTTGTGGATTGAGCAATCCAAACTTAATACAGTAACTTGCCAATGAATATTCATGACTGTTCAATACCCCTTAAATGACAAACATGCTATTATTAGATTCTATCACGGCACTTGAGTGTATGAGTGCATGAGTCCCACTTAATAGTAACTTACAAGAAAATGTGCCAAATGCACTTTGAAGTAAAATCAAAACAACCACTGAGCACCACTCCTTATGAGTATACATTCCAAGTTTCTACAAACTAAAATTGATTTAACCGAATTTACTGCACCACGCATAACCATGTAAACCCAAGAGTCCGTTCTAGAATACTAAATCAGTAGTACGAAGGCAAACGGGCACAGCGTTAAGTACCGTTCGTACGACGCAGCGCTAGGGCACGGTGAGTTTATCGGTGAGTGTTGCACAACGTGCAATATCTCAACTCGGCACTCGCCCGAACGCTTACCGGTATAAGCAATTTCTGCAAAGTTTAGTCCTCCAAGTCAAACGGGCGGATAGTCAAGTCTTAAAACTGTGGACAAAAACAACTTTCTACATTAGATTTATACTTGAATGCTTTCGTTTTGCGTCCGCCTTCCTGGCAGATAAATGCGACGATCCCTTTTTTTCGGATCTCATCATCATGGATTATTTTAATGAAGTAATATGCTAATATGTGATCTCATGATGTGCATCGCAATAGATGAAAATTGCATGTAAGAGTGCTATCTAAGCATACAAGTGTATTTGTTGCACATGTTAGTCTAAGGATTATATATGATTCAACCGTACATCGACGACAGTTCTCGAAGGTTTGAGCAGTGTATTTACGTTTTCTGCAGCGAAATATCAATTATGCTTGACTACATGCTGATCATCAACTAACCAATATTTGAATTAACTTTCCCTCGGCTGCTGCGTTACCTTTTGAGGTTTGATCAACGAATATCGCATTGAAATAATATCAAATTAAATTACTTGAGCTCACTCTCTTTACTTAGCGATAAAGCATTCATGTGGTAAAGGGCCTTATATTAAAACCCCACGCTATGACTTGTGCGGGATCTAAAATTCGGTTCCATCTATCCTTGGTTTTTGTTGGTGAAAAGCCAGAAGTTCTCCCGGATGCGCAGTCCATCGATTGTCGGTGACAACAAATTAAGCTAGTCGTCTCATGTTGGTTGAGCTTGTCAAGAAGCCTTTAGGTGCCCTAAAAGGGAGGCTCAGACGCCTGGTAGATGCTCCATCGATCGCAAATCTGTCATCGAACTGTACGCTGTTACCAGGAGACATTCCTTGTGAAAACCTTTACAGCAGATGACGAAGGAGTGTAGCCGCTTTTAAGGTCATCCTAGGAGATTTGCCAAGCAGGGTGACTGCAAAAAAAAAAAAAAAATCACATACCCTGCTTGCCCACCGACCGGCACGTGGAGCCTCTCCTAGTTGGTTGGCATGCATCTTTGGTATTAAAGCAAGTTGTCCGCATATAGATCTAAAACCAAGACTAGCAGCTAACCAGTCTTCCCTCTCTTTGATTTAATGGAATGCGCAATGATTGATGGTGGGTGGTGCTGAGTATTTGCTTTTGTCAAGTATTTGAAAGGTGGTCCATTGCCACTACAGCCTGCTAAGGCTACATGAATATATTGCCTTACCCTTTTGATTGTAAAAAATATCGAAACGGACGTTGTTGTTGATAAGGTTGTGCATTGCTGAGTCACAATAATTATGGGTGTGCATGTTGTGGGTAGTCTTGATGATGTTGATGTCCGCAAGTGTAAGTTCTTGCTGAGTCAACATGGGCGTGACGTGTAGCCAGTCGTGTCCCTATTTTACGACCGATTAAATTCTATATCTGTATTTGATTATGTCAAGGGTTTTGTATAAATGTGTGTGGAAAATGTGTATTGTCAGTAACTAGCTGGAACTGTAACTTTAAATGGAACTGTAACTGTAGGTATGATAATAAACAAGAATCAATAATCAAAACCACTGGCCTTCTTCGTGCCTAACATCTTCAACTTTCATTTAGTCAATACCCAGGAGTACTTTAGGATCTTTTACTGTGTAAACTCAGCGTAAAAGGGTTCCCTTAGAGTCTCGCCAGCAACGGCATGCTGACCTCAGCTTTTAAAGTGGGGGTCGATTAAAGTCAGGCTCAGTAATGCACACGCAATGTGCCTTTTGTTTAAGCTTCAAAGATCTTCTCTTAATTACGATCTTCAGGCGATACATCCCGTGAGTATACCCTGCCTTCTATATCTTTGTTTGGGTGCACATGGCACGCTTTGTAATAAAGTCTTTTGCTGCAAAGATTTCACTTTTTTAAAAAATGAACGCTTTATTATTCGGAGATGTGGTCGTGTCTTTTAATTTGCGTGCAATAGAATTTATATCGTCATTTGTTGAAAATCCTGGGTCCCTTTCTTTGACTTGGCCTTTTGATTCGATTGTAGACCATTCGAATAAATTTTCTGTATTTGGATATACACCTTGCCTTAAGCTTCTTTAAATCCAAGGTCTAAAATTTCCGAGCGGAGTGGATATGTGGACAAACAACACTGGTGCTTTTCCATCACGGAATCGGATATTTGGTTAGTCTCTATATCAAAGCGCAATGAGCTTAAGTGTTCCAAACTTGTAAGGCCAAGTCATCTTGCGAGAGCAACGGATCTCAGAGCCATGCCAATTTAGTTTGAAAGTTTCCTGCAGCATGTCTTGGCTGTTGTTGTTGCTTCTGCTGCTACTACTGTTGTCGTCGTCGTAGTCGAAGCTTGATTTATGCAGATAAAATGCAGTGCCCGGGACCAATAGACCAGGTGCTACCATTAGTGTCATCTTATATGTGTCCAATAGGCCTGTTTTTCTATCTCATTTAAGGAGCAATTTCCATATTTATTTCCTCATTTTTGAGCCGTGATCATCTGGCATCCTCTGAACATAGTAGAAGCGGAACACAAGCGATCATTCTCATCGTGCTGCTTTGGCGAGCGCAGACTTGGTTCCCAGCGATCAAGTGACTGAAGCAGAATATCCTGCACATACCTACCACGCAGCTTACTCTTGCTGGGACTGCAGAAAAACATCCGAGGAGCCCACGGCTGTCGTTATTGTCAGTGCTCGACTTGAAGTTTCCACCTTTCCCTGTTTCTACCAGAGACAGGGTGGGGTACTATCATCTGTTCCTGGGTGGAAAGCACTTCAGGGAAGTATAACTCTTGTCTTAAGAAGTGATCATGATTGAGAAACTCTAAGCGTTATTCATGCCACTCCAAAAATTGGGCGGGTAATTGTCTTTATGACGGAATGGATTGAGGAAGGCATGTCTTATCGAGCCATTCTAGGTTATCTATCTATTGCCAACACTATGGAGCATTATGCTGACATTTGTCAACACCATTTGATGGGCAGATTAATCAGGCGCGTCTACAACAACCGCATTCCTCTCCAAAAATAATCTAAGATTTGGGACATATCAATTGTTCTCTGTCACATACGCCAGTTAGAAGACCATGAGGTCATGCCCCTACTTTATTTGTCAATGAAAGTTGCTACTTCGCTAGTGCCGTTAAATAGGAGAAGTTGCAAGTATATTGATGCTCGTCATGTTGATTATATGCTACTAAGAACTAATTTTTTTATATCCTATACTCGCATTTTCAAGTAGGATAGACCTGACAGCCCTTTCAAGGCTATCATATACCAAGCTTTCCAGCAGAGTCATACTGTATAGTCATATAGTTCGCCGAGCCATTTGCACAGCAGAAGTACACGAATTCTTCATACATTATTCCACCACACCATTGTGCAAGCAAGCACACCATTGGAAATCGGGTGAAACGACTACTGATTGAATGATACATGCTTAAGCCTCTCAAAAGTCATCATTTTATCAGTAGAGGAACGTGTGGTCCAATTTCATTAGGAAGGACCTCTGGTGAAAATGACCAACCGTCTTATCCCAGTATGCTCATGTAGCCGAATGTGGGCAGGCAGCTCTCATACCGATAAGCAATCTGGTCGAAGTACGAGCTGAAAGTAGCAGTAAGCATGCTATTCTGGTGCTTAAACTGGATGACCGCTAGTTTCATGTATGTTCAATTCAAAAGCACTTATTATTCTATGTTGCAAAACAAGGCTCGAGTAAGAGAACCCCTTGGCAAGAAAAAATTACTGTAACACCTCTTCTTAGTAACCTGGGTATATGTAAAAGTTTGTTTCCGTAATTGCTCGGTCAAACAATATTTCCATACGAACTGTAGGGATGAATAAAGGCAAACTACAAGCTCTTGGATGCCTAATTGTTCGTGTACTTGATACCTGTGTAATAGCTCCAATATTGTTATTCAATTTCAACTCGGTATACCTCATGTAAGCATTCCCGGTCAGATTTTCATCAAGGAACATTCCGAAAATAGATAAAATATGTTCGTTTAACACTGCAGCCACCTATACTAAGCTCTGGTAAGGCAAGTTAAAAAAAAGGAGTTTCGCGTTCCTTTTGTATATAATGCTATGTTAATTATTCTGCAGCTTGAAAGCTATGGCAAAGTCTGTTTTTACTAAATGCAGATCTATAATCTCACTACCCACAGGAGCGTCTGCTAAGCATCGTAGAAGAACAGACAATCGGAAACTTAGCTCACCCGAAAAGCTCAAGCAAATTTTGCAACTTCTCATTCTAGTTAGTCTTCGGGGAAGCATGTCAAGCTGTCAGAAGTCAGTAAATAAAACCTCGCTGTCGTCAAAGGGCGAAAGCAGGTTTCAGGAATATTTCAAATTGTTTGGTTCATATTTGCCAAGGTAGATGTTACTTTTCATCCTAGTCCACGAGGGGAGTTAATATATGCAATTACATGCAGCACGTTAAACTTGCGTTGACCCATAAAGGCTGTGCGGAGACCCGTAAGTTACTCAACTGTTGGCGGGAATTTCCTTCTGGATTGTGCTGCGAGTACTAAGCAGCACTTTCTCAAAGTTTTGGCTATTGTCGGAGGTGGCGTAGAAGCTGATCATGGTTTGCCTTTGGAAAATTTAGCTCATATTCAAAAGCCGCTGTGAAAAAGGAAGGTGGGAAGGCATTACGAAATGGAAAAGCTGTCGCTACACCCTTACAAGAAACTGAAAATTTATCTGATATTCAGAGAGGGAAGTAAAGCCCTGAAGAAATGGACAAGTCGCCACTATACCCTTCGAAGAGACTGAAATTCACAAATGGAGTAGGCGTACTTGTGGGGGTTCTGAAATAATAATAACTGCCTAGTCATTGCAGAGGGCCGAGCCTCAAGTTTCGGAAGAACTAGTCAGTTTGGACCTGCCATGAATATTCTTTTCAGTGGTTATCTTGCTGATTTCTTATGTCTGTTGTGAGGCAATTCTGTGAGTTATTATATGCAAGATTATCAATATGGGTCATAGAAAATAGACAGGTTTACATAGCTGTATGCAGCGGGGGAACATCAAATAGAAAAGTGCTGAATCTCAACGATGCTTAATCTGCCTACATACAGCCGCGCATCCTAAAAATAAAAACGTAGGATAAAATCAATATCAAATTAAACGTTTAACTGGACAAAAGGAGGGGGACACCAATTGACAAGGTACTAATCTCAAACATACTTGATGTAGGCAATGAAGCAGTGCATCCAAAAATGATAATGGTATGACAAAATCAAGATGTAAAGAACGGTTCAAAAAATTTCTACAATTATATCCATATATTTTGCTTTGCTAGTCGGTTGTCGCAAAAAAATTGCTCAAAGATACATGAATTAAAAAAAAAACACAACGGATTCCATACTACTTAATACCGTAGTGAAACTTACATAATTTGCATGAAAATCCGACCAAGGTAATGACCAGCAGGAAAGGATTGTATCTCGTCAACAGCCCACCGCGACACAACCAGTTTCCATTGTACAATCCTGCAAATACTGGCCATAATAAGACTAGCGACGACGGTCATTTCGGTCTGCAAACAAGAAAATCCATAATGGGTAGTGGAAGCATAATAATGTAAGACAACGTTCCTCAATTGCGTCAGAGGGGGGGGGGGCTCAAGGACAAGGATGAAAAAAACCCTCTACCATTTGTCATGAGAGCAAAGATGGTACATCGTGTGCATTGTGACCCTGGTCCTTGACTCATTAGATGACTGTCTTCGCTTGAAGGAAAGGCATCTAGTAGCAGCATCATAGCAAGTGATACCTGGCTCTTCGTCAAGGCGCACTGGCATTAAAAGGAAGATGACCAGGATTTGTGTGTAAATGGGTCTTCTATCAGTCAAAAAGCATGAGATTTCCAAAATATGAGCTAGACTGCACATACGGTATGAATGACTTGTTTGTGTGCGCTCTCCATAAAGAGTATAGATGGGAATTATGGGTTGCGGGTAGTGGTTTGCTTAGTGCAAAATGAAAATGGAGGACATGCTAAAAAAAAAAGGATTTGAAGTTTTGCAAAGAGAAAACGAATGCTTGGCAAGCATAAGAAGCTTCATGGTAGACACGGACATGAATGAGGTCGAAAGCGAAATCTCAATTTTGCTGTTTTTGATGCGATGAAAGCTATGACAGTGAAGATAGCGTCACTTCAACTGGGTTTGGAGGAGAAAAAAAAAACTGAGAAATTTATGTGCAAAATTTCGTATGCTAAATTCAGTTTCTTCATGCCCTTCTTCTTTGTGTTGCAGACCAACCACAAAACTTTGACGGCGATATTTTGTTCAAACGAGGGCGTCAATACAGTGACAACGGCACTCTTACAGCGTTTGTCATTGTTAATCGGCAAAAACTTTCAAGTTAAATTAAAATTGTAGCCACCAAATCCAAAGCCCATTTCGTTCAAGTCACTTTAATCACATTTTGCGCATGTTTCAGATATTGAAATGAGGCTAAAGTGCCACTTCAATTCATGAACAGGAAGCGGGAGCTTGTTTATGTTCTTCATCATGCTTCCTTTTTTAAGAAGACAAAGGCCTAGAACATTTCATATGACTAGAAAAAAATCACTAGCAGAACTTAAGCTGAACATAGGAGTATCTTTTCATTGTTCTTTTTTTCAATTGAGAGAATGTTTGGTCAGGATTTTAATGCTTAGAACAGAATTAAACACATCAGCATGGGGGAAGAGTCCCCTGTCATTGCGAGCCTGCTGAGAAATAGTTTCCAGAGCTAAATAGATAGAAAGCGACAAAGATCAAGTGCGACTTCGATCATCGCCTTTTCTTAAAGACTGTTGTCATTCCAGTTTAAAACTCCTGCACAAAAACCCTTCTACCAACGCGATGTGCCCTTTCTATACTCAGCGAGTCTGCATCCAGTTTGATGAGATCTATAAATTTAGCGTCATTGCCAGCCCAGGTCTCATGAATCTTTTCTGGGACACAAACTACTCCAATATTCTTCTTTCTGCCTCGGTTCTCCAGGTTATTAACCTTCTCTTTAAAACCACTGAGCTCCCGCATTAATTTTCCAGTCACGAGCTTCTCCGAAGAAGGCAATTTCTGATTACTAGGCAAAGCATTTTTCAGCCTAGTTAACTCCTCCTCGATGTTTTTAATCTTATTAACTTGCATTTGGGGAGAAAAATGTATATGTTGTTGAAGTTGTTGCTGTTGTTGTTGTTGCTCTTGTTGTTGTTGTTGTTGTTGTTGTTGTTGTTATTGTTGCTGTTGTGGATGTTATTTAATGGAGAAATATGTTCGTGGAGGAATTTTTCCTGCAAGTGTGCAGATCGTTTTAGCTCCCACAACGTCGTCTATTCGATCGTATATAGTACGATTGTTCGCTTCTGCTAATCGAGTTGCTGCACTTTCATGGATGTCCAAAAACTGCTTTATGCTGATGCCAACTTCCCTATCATTACCTGGTAACATTTTCTTCCTTCCTCGGCCCAATGCGGACCTCCGCCATGTTGAAAACGCGTTACAATAGATTGGAAACGCAGATGGACTGTCGCGCCTGTCTAGCCAAGATGATAGCTTTCGGGATATTGGTGCGTTGGAAGCTACACTGATTCAGAACCAACAAATTGCAAGTTGGCTGTTGATAGCTCACTCGTGAAGAAGCTTACGGCAAGTGACCCGATAACTGCAAAAAGTTAGGCAGCTTGTGTTATCAGGCTGGACAGCGAAGAGTCAGGATCTCCTATTAGGACCATATATGACTTGAAAAAACTATATTAACTATTCAAAATGGATGCTTGATGTGGGGCTTAAGTGTAATTATACCACAGCCATTGCGAGCAGTGATGCCCGCAGGTCTTCAAGAGGCTCAATTTGGAATAGTTTGCATCAAAATGCGGTGCCAAATTCGCAATTATATGCTACTCCCATGACAGAAACTGTGCTCCGCTGTCACAGAGAATAATCGCGCGTTGCAAATGCGTCAAGAAGCATCTCCAGTGTTGTTTTTTTCTGTTGTAGTAGATGCGCATTTGCAACGGATGGACAAAACGACACCCTTGTCTCTGCACGTAGTTTTTGTCAGCGGAATTTGACGACTTTTGATTGCAACGGAAAATGAATCGCATCCGAAAAATCTCATGCCATCCGCAAACAAACGATGAAAAAGCAGTGCGATTTGCGCAGAATTCAGAAGGAAATTCAAGTGTTCCATATCTGCTCAACTTTACTACAAAAACAACTGGGTAAGATCGAAGGACATTAAAATTACTTTGTCAGAAAGTAAAGGTGTCAAGTCTCGACAAAGAATGGCCTTCTACGACGATATATAAACCAGATGAAGAAGGATTACGGGGATCCAGGTCAGCGAGCGAGCAAAATGATAGCCACGCCTATTCTTCATGATCACCTGCACCCATCAATCGAGGGCATCCAAAGAGGAGACATGTTCCTCGCAGAGACTTGGACTACGAGCAGTATGGAGTATGAGAGATGAGGAATGCAATAATCTAGGACACAAGAGACTGGGCCTTCATTCATGAAGCACAACCCCGCTTCTTTGTGACGATACGAGTTGCGCACATAACCGGGGCCGATGTGCACGTGGACCAAGCAAGTATAATCCTGTTGTTGATTAGAAATTTGGATGTCGTGCGAAATTTTGCAAGAAGAAAGGCTCAGGTGCTCGAAGATTAGAGTGGTGTTCGTGCATGCCAACTCTCCGCGTTTAGAAGCTTGCTATAGACATGGATTTCATCTCGGGTCGAGTTGGTGAGGTGCGATCCGCAAAGGTTAGACTTTGTAGGACTGGTAAGATCCTGAGGCAAGCAGTTGTCTACTTATATCCTTTCGAATTACACGACCAACCAAATTGAGAAGATTGGATCGAAGGTTCAACCAAACCGGACGTATAATTGAGAAGAACAGCGAACGGGCGAAACTCCGTTGAGAAGATCTTTGGCGTAAAATGACTGACGTTATATTTTTTATTTTCTGTTTAAAGGCTGTAATTCGCCATTGAAAATATTACAAACATAGGATAATACCCTTCGTAATGCATACAAATAAAATAGTCTTTATTAGTCCAGTTTACGTGCTTCCGGGCATGGATCCCCTAGAATACCGTGGGTCTTTTCAAGGGGCACCACTAGCAGAGTTCATGCGCTATGTGGACTTTTCTTAACGGGCTCATGTAATCAGTACCTATGGAGTACAGACTAATTAGTTAGAGATACCTAGCTTAGGAAGCAATAGCTTCGGCACTTTAGTGGAAGTTGCGTACTATTGCTTCTAAATAATATGCTTAATGGTTCCCGTCGATTCTAAGCGGGAGACGGGCGTTCAGGTTTACGAGCATTGCTTAGCTAGCTAAAATATATGTATTTTGTGTGACTTTCAATAAATAGTGATTTTGGCGAGTATGTTGACTCGTCAAAAGTTTGACGAGTTTTATGAGAGGCACGTAAAAGATCTAGAAGTTCCGAACCGAAATGTTGCAGGCGTAATTATTATAAAGCTGATGGGTAGGCTAACTTCAGAAACGTTGTGTTCAAATGTTCAACCTCCTCGTTAAAGGTGGACCCGTCGCTACTCAAACGATAGGCTCTGTTCAGGATTGACATTATTAGACATTTCTTGTACCGAACATAAGTATGACTCTGGAAGTGCAGTTGGAGACCGGTGTCCGTCGGCTTATGAAAAACAGAGCAAAACTCAGCATCTTTCGAGCTGACTTGCGCAAGCTACTCCAGTTAGCGATAAAGGACCAACTCTTTACATTTGAAGGCAAATACAATCATGTGCCACTTTGAGGAGAAGCTAAGCAACGACGGCGAACTTTCCGAGTTTTACAGACGCTTTGTCGATGACACCTTGACAATAGTGCATAGCGAAGTTGCGGCCGAGGATTTACTAACAGTCTTCATTCGTCGCTGCCCTTTACAGCAGAAGTGGAGTGGAACAATGGTATCTCGTTCTGTGGCGCGTAGATAAACACGGAAAAACGGATACGATCTACATCTGTTTTTTATAAGCCGACGGACACTGGTCTCCTACTGCACTTCCAGAGTCATACGGATGTTTGGTACAAGAAATGTCTAATAAAGTCAATCCTGTACAGAGTGTATCGTTTGAGTAGTGACGGGTCCACCTTTAACGAGAAGGTTGAACATTTGCGCAAAACGTTTCAGAAGTTAGCCTAACCGTCAGCTTTGTGTGACCAGATTGTATTTGGCTTGGTCGAAAGTGCATAACCCGCCAACGTAACTTGGATGACAGTTTCGCAAATGAGATTGTGCGATTCGTTATTCCTTATAAGGATGAAAAGAGTGCGCGCAACCAAAAGCTCCATTGAAGTGATCTGGTATGTAAAGTACGGGTACAAATTCAGCCAACTTTCACTAGCACACAATTTGGCAAAAGTTTTAGACCAAAGGAAGCGAAGCCAAAGATTGTGAGTCAACAATGCGTTGTTTATAAATTTCCATGTGACCAGTGCGACGCTGGCTTTATCGGCATTACAACCCGCCACCTGCATTAACGCATGGAGGAACTTAGGCAACAGTCAAGCTCAATCGGTCAACACCTGGCTACTCATCAATTGCCGATCAATTTCGATCTTCACGTCTGCTTTACAAGTCTGCTCAGGTGGCGCTCCAAACGAGAGTGCCTGTTAATTGAGGGTTTGATGATCGTGCACCATAAATTCGCCAACTCGCTTGACGGACAGTCAGACTCGATTAAGTTGAAGCTGTTTTAGCTCGAGTTCGAAGAAGTGACTCTGGCGATGTGTGCTATGCTTGTTTTTGTTTTTAAGTTTTTTTGTCTTCTTGTTCGCTTAGTCTGGAGATGGTACAAGAAAAGACCGAAACGCAACAAAAATTATTAACTTTATTCGTTGCTTTGAAGATTTACCCATCGAGAGTCCTAATTTCTTCTCTAAAGTTGTCATAACCGGGAGATTAATTTGCTTTCTGGGACAGAAAGGCTTCCTATATATAATTTGCAGACATTTAACCAATGTCAAAGTTAATTTTGTCAGCTATTGGATTTTTGAGCTTGAGGAATGCCAGAAAGCTCATGAAAGTTTTTTTTTTTGCCCTTGAGGAATGCCAGGAGCCAAGGAGGTCCCAACCCTGGCAAAGTATTTATTGATTGCTTTAGCAAAACAGTCTGACTTGATAGTTCTTTTCCATCGATATTGAGATGGGTTAGTGAGGTTGGCTTGCACAATTCATGAGCACGAAGAATTTCTGTCATGATTCCCCTGGAGCCCTTAACATCATTTTGCTGTTTGAGCTGCAGTCTAGAGTAATATTCTTTTTTTTTTCTTTTTTGCTGTCTTTGGTCTTCTGAAATTCATTTTTGCATTCATTGTACGCTTGCTTGTTAGCAAACGTCGTTTGTAAAAGAAATTTCTTAAATAATGTCTGCTTTTGTCTTGACAAATTGCGAAGGTCTTTTGTCGTCCATTTATTAGTTATAGATTTTGTTTTAGGGAATATATGTTCATACAAGTAACTAATACGCTGCATAGGCCTATATGTAGACAGAACAATCACGTTGACCTGGTGTTGTACATTATATCTCGATTCCTAACGCTGAGTCGCTTTTCATTCAGCGTGGAAGTGCTTTAAGTATTGTTTTTTTTATTGACGTGGGTAGTAAGTGGAGCACCGAGCTGGTTTACATTGCCTCGTGTACTGTGGTTAACATTACAATAGCTTGTGTTCCGTGGTCCTATGTGAGTGCGAGCTCCATATGTTATCTTGTGATCTCCTGCAACTGGGCTTGGGTAGCAGTAAAAAATTCCTGTGACACCTTCACCGCGTTAGCGTATACTTCGAAGAAAAGTAATAACAACAACTAGCTAAAGTACAGCATTTTCATCTGGTCTTCATCAGTTGGTATGAGCACAACTCTGTGGCAACCACAGTCACAATCGCTTGAGCACGTCTCCACTGGAGTTTTTTTGAGAAAAACCTTAGGTGGAGCCATTATTCCAAATTCCGCTAGAGTGAAGAACTTGTAACTCAATTGCTTATTCGCAATTTGAAGAGGTGGAGAACATAGGTCTGGCATGAAACAAGGTTTAGTCTTGGATTTAACCAAATGACATGTTAGGAGCGTTACCTTGCAATTTTCATGTTATGGAATTTTATCAGATTAGGCATTTTTTTATTTGACTAATCAGTTCAGAGCCAGCAAATTTTAAGCTGAAGCGTAGCGCGAATATGTCATTCCGCGTCTTGGTGTCGTGCGAGATGGTCGTGTTCATGAGCAATTAAGATTAAGATCGCGTATTAGGACAGAGTCTCGAAAACAAAGAAGATAAGCATTCGATCTCCAACTAACAACGACAGCAATGACGAAGACAATGTGCTCTCTATTGCGTACATTGACAGAAAGATGTCAGAGCTGAAAAACACTCTTGCCACAAGGGAAGAGCTTGCCGCATTAACAGACATAATCAAACAAAAAGCTCATATTGAGAAGCTTAAATCGCGTGTGTCCATTCTAGAAGACCAGGTCATCGCATTGCAGGCAAAAGTGGACGACGGTGACCAGTATAGAAGAAGGCTATGTCTGCGGATCGATGGTATTCCCCTACCCACTAATGGACGAGAGGAGACACAAGAAAAAATCCGTGAAACGGTTAAAAAAGTGATCGAGGAAGTCGAAGCGAGCGTGCCGGACGATGCGATTGATGGTGCACACCGAATCGGGAAGGACAAGATCGTGTCATGGATTGCCTCCATGATGGGACCTGCGAGACCTCGGCACGAGGAAGCACACTGAGAAAGCCAGTTTGAACAGGCTTTCGAGGCCCCACGTGACCAAGACTAA
>QQSS02065654.1:0-17750 GCA_003687565.2 Craspedacusta sowerbii
AGTCAGTCAGTCAGTCAGTCAGTCATTCAGTCAGTCAGTCAGTCAGTCAGTCAGTCAGTCAGTCAGTCAGTCAGTCAATGAGTAAATATTCAGATGAGTGCCTTGATCTGAGAATCACACTTCATCTTACAAGTGCTGTATTCTTCTTTCACTTTCAGTCTGTCAATCATCTATGCCACGTTTTCTGTATGCAACTTTCTTGCTCCGCCAGTGGTTGCATGGCTTGGACCCCGGATAACTATGATTTTAGGGGCAATCACATATGTGTAAGTACTGGTCTTTAAGGTATTTCCTCAAGTTGCCATGAATTAGTGAATGCTGATAGGCTGCTGCTGCTGCTGTGCGCTATGTTTTAAGCACTACGATGTATGTTTGTGTCTCCTTGTATTACAACTGTTGCAATACGATTGGAAACCATTTCTAGGTTTATGAATGCGGACTTTTTTGTTTGTAAATATTTGAATTCATGTTGTATGTTGTTTACATTGAAATACAACATTTATGGTTTTGTGACTTTAAGCTCTATGTTTCTTAATTGCAGCCTGTTCATCTGCTCTATCATCCAGCCGTACTTGTCGACTTTGTATATTGCTTCTGTCGTAATTGGGCTTGGTGCTGCCTGTAAGTTGCTTACAGGATTGCTTATGGATATCGCCCTTATATGGTGGCAACATTGTGTACCCATTTTTTTTAATGTTTTTTTATTCCTTTTCTGATATCGTTTCCAAGATTTCATTGTTCAGAGCGCGCCTCTGTTTTGGAGTAAATTATTTAGTCAAGTTTGATGGTAATCCTGGGTATATTTCTTAAGGTGTTTTGGTATTTTGGTCTTGTAAAATTGGCAGTCGTGAAAATGGTGATCTGTACGCTGATGACCTTTGTCCGATGATTGGTTCAGAGACCACATCCTTAGTTTAGTATTTTTAGGTTCTTTTCGAACTGTGTAAGTTCGATTTTGTTGTAGCTGCAGGGAATGCGCAGGAAGTCTACACTCCGTTTCCAATTTGTACCGGGACATTGGATTATGTGCACGGTCATTCTCATATTATTTTAAAATCGGTTTCTTGGTGTTTCAGTGATATGGACTGCTCAAGGGAATTTCATTACCTTGAACTCCAACCCTGAGACTATGGGTCGAAACAGTGGTATATTCTGGGCATTGCTGCAGTGCAGGTACGTTTTTTTAATTCGGCAACTCTTTTGGTATGACATGCATCTCTGGTGGTAAGAGCATGTAATTGTTACAGCGATGGCATCCACTGCTGTTGATACTTTTATAAGCAATCGTGTTAAGGCTAGCCCCCCAATGCAAACCTTGAGACTCAAGCTGGTCAACCACTTGCCTACTTCGATCGAAGCTCTTCCTTGGCGAGCATTGTCTTTTTATAGAATCTTCTGAATTAAATGAACTCCGTCGATGAAACGTGGAGCATAGGTAATGGCCTTTGGTTTGAAGACATGAATGTCACATGAGTTTATCCTCAAGTTTCGAAATGACTTGGTCAGGAGTTTTAATGTCGCAGCCTTGCGTTAGGAGGCGGTATGGGTGTTTTTTACTAGAATATATAATATAATTTATATGATCATATAAATGATGATGATTATGTACAGTATTTATTTTAATATAATCTTAAATGAAAGTATATGCGATAATGTACTTTTTTGCTCCACTTCCTGGACGCGCAGTTGTGCTCCACTTGAGCGTTTCTAGTGAATGTACGGTTGCTAGTCAAATCACAACAGAGAATATCTGATAATATTTGGGGACAAGGTGAAAGCTAGACGACGGAGCCTTTCACGTATGAAACGTAATGCAGCGTTTAAGTGGCGCCATATTGAGTTTGTACGCCATGTTTCGTGGCCATATTGAACTCGTGCGCCATGTTTTGTGACCATTAATTAGATTGCCTGCTTGCCATCTCGGAGAGAAAGAGCTTTAACCCCTAAGCTATTTTGTGCTGCAACTCTAAACTGCTGACGTGCGTTTGAGATATGTGCCTTAATTGATTCACAGCTCTGTAGTAGTTCAGGTAAATGTTTTTATTAATGAATATATTAATGCGTAAATAGATCGAACCAACCAAGCTTTGTTGGTCTTGTCTTTTCGCAGTTTACTGTTCGGGAACATGTTTGTGTATTTCTACTTCAAAGGCACTGCCACCTCTGTCAGTAAGTCAGCCTCGAATTTTTTTTTCTTTGTGCGGTCTGATATGGAGCTTATGGTATTCAGGATCAACTTTGATAAAATTATTTAAGAAGTTCGGTATTGATAAGTAAGATTATTTTACTTGGTTGATGCTCGATGCTACCTTGTTTCGTGGTCTAATCACACTGTTAGCTAAAGTGCATGTCTTTGTTCCATTGTGAGTTTGTGTGTTTGTCTGTTTGTGTGTGTGTATGCGTGTGTCTGTTTGTTGTGGGTGCGTGTGTGTGTGTGTGAGTGTGTGCGTGTGCGTTCTTGTGTGTCTCTGTGTGCGTGAGTTTGTATGTGAGTTTGCGTGTGCGCGCGCTTGATGGTTCAAGGCTAACATGGGCCATCTGCTTAGCATCGATTTTCAGCCATATGCGGACATGATTAATCTTTCGCGTGCCTAAATTGAAGAAAAAAAAATGCGGTACCGAGTTGTAAGTCAGTAAGTCAGCCTCGAATTTTTTTTTCTTTGTGCGGTCTGATATGGAGCTTATGGTATTCAGGATCAACTTTGATAAAATTATTTAAGAAGTTCGGTATTGATAAGTAAGATTATTTTACTTGGTTGATGCTCGATGCTACCTTGTTTCGTGGTCTAATCACACTGTTAGCTAAAGTGCATGTCTTTGTTCCATTGTGAGTTTGTGTGTTTGTCTGTTTGTGTGTGTGTATGCGTGTGTCTGTTTGTTGTGGGTGCGTGTGTGTGTGTGTGAGTGTGTGCGTGTGCGTTCTTGTGTGTCTCTGTGTGCGTGAGTTTGTATGTGAGTTTGCGTGTGCGCGCGCTTGATGGTTCAAGGCTAACATGGGCCATCTGCTTAGCATCGATTTTCAGCCATATGCGGACATGATTAATCTTTCGCATGCCTAAATTGAAGAAAAAAAAAATGCGGTACCGAGTTCTATGATGTAGGTTATAGTAGCCACCAAAGTAGCAAGTGTAGATAGGCTTGACTTAAACACAACAACACGACGCCCTTACTCTTCCGCCTATGCAGAATAAAAGCTGCTTTGCTTCCCGGCGCAGAGGCCTGATTTATGAAGCTGACCGTAAACTTGGCGTGCCCGAGAGCACCATATACCTGACGTGGATGTTCACCATCCCCCCCCCCCCTTTCCTTATTGCCAGACTCGTTTCGCCCTTGGTGGGCTCATCGTTCTCGTCCGTGCGAACCGAGTGCAGGTCGCTGATGTGAGGCCACCACGGGAACTGATGGAAACTGCGTGGCATTATCAGATGATGCCCAGTTTACGATATGAAAAAATTGTTGCCGATGAGTCGCGTAGTAAGCGGAGCTCGTTTATGCTTGTGGGGGTTGAGGAACTTGTGAGTTTCAATTTGCGGAGGGCTATGTGGTAGTGCCTGTTGCGTTAGGTAATCGTACCAAGGAGTTTCTAGTGTGGTAGTGGAGAGCCGTTTGCGTTCTTTCTCGCAGCTGACCACCAAAGAGTCGTCCTGTATACCGTGCTAGCCGTGTGCTGCGGCATCGGCACCTTGCTGCTCGTTCTCTTGAGGAAGCCTCCACCGCAAGATCTGGTGAGTGACACCTTGATTACATTCGCCTTGTATTCGTCCGGTCACTGGATCTGTCAAACATGTTCTTGCTTCTGCAGTTGCGGCTTAGGATTGGATAGTGCGCACCATCTGTAAAACGGCTCTGACCATCGACGTGGTGGTTTGTACATGTCGGTTAGTCTTCTTGATGGGAGCGGGAGATAATAAGTCGAAACCTATGCCAACAACAAGTATAACAGCAACCTCAACAACAACAACAACAACAACAACCAAAAGAAAAACAACGACAACAACAAGAATAATAATAATAATAATAACAACAACAACAACAACAACAACAACAACAACAACAACAACAACAACAACAAGAATGATAACAGCAACCATAACAACAACAGCAACAACAACAGCAACAGCAAGAATCGATTTTCTCAGTAAATGGGTGACTAAAAAGGCTTACAAAACGCGAAGGTTTGACAAGCAAAAATGTTGCGCAAACCAATTATGAGTAACGCAATTATCATGGGTAAGGCGTTCTCATAGCCGGATCTAATCCGATCGAGGTTGCCACCCATATCACGAGCTCTATTTTTAATCTAGCAATGTAGGTAATATTTATAAGAACGGATGACATCATCGCAGGCATACTCCAGTTACCATAAACTAAGAAAGTTGATGTCTCTACAAGAAGTTGATTCTGAATAGTTCATGGAGAGCGGTAAACTCTAGGACACAACTCTAGGACAGACATTCGTGTCATTTAACTTGATCAGTGTCGGTCAATTAGATTAGACTATTTCTTGAGGTCATTGCGTGCTTGGGGGGGGGGGGGTAGACAATAGACGAACGCGAACGCGTGGCTATGTGCCTAGAATGGAAAACTTGATTTTTCGTCAGAAACGATGAAGACGTGGACGCCTTTTGATTCAGGAGTAATTTGGAAGCTGTGTACAATACATCGGCGCCTTGGCCGTGTATTCCTTAAACTTGCTATCTCTTCACTGTTAGCCATCGCAATAAGACCAGTTCAGCGATTGTTTTCTTGCTTATAGGTATCAAACGACGCGGACAACAGGTAATCATCATTTCAGTTTGTTTGTTTATCTTTATAATGGAGACTTTGAATTGTCATTTTATGTGGTGGCTCCCAGAGGGTGTCTGGCTTGGGCGTGCGCATAGAGACTTCCTCTGCTGACCGTTAAGTATTTGACACTCCCGGGTGACGTGGCGGTGCAGCCCTTTGAACGCTGAGCTGACCTGAGTGACACGAACCAAAGCCGAGTCCCGTCTCGGCCTGAGGTGTATAACCAAGTCTTGTTCTAGTGTATCATGTATCACAGGCACAATTTCCTTAGTATGTGGCTCGTATTTCGCATGTATATACATATATTCTCTTCCCTCAAGGCGGAACGTCTGTAATTAGGTTGTTACGGTCAGCCACCGATAACCCGATTTTATCTGCTTTCGGCTTGTATGATCCTTGGTGTCTTTTAAGAATCTAACGCTGCCTACTATCCTTTGATTGGCCGATTTTATTTGCGTTCACCAGCACGGTTTATCCTGGACGATTTTTTACCCACAAGTTGCCGGTGGTTCAGTCATTTGCGGAAACTAATCTACGATGGAGCTGCCATTCGTTAAATTGCCTCACTTCATTGTTCTTCTAAAGTGAGGCGTTGTGCAATGTCTATAGTGGGTGCTAAAAAGATTTCTTTTGATGACGATGGAATGAGGCAATGACCATCTAGATGGGTTTATCCGGTTCACCTCGTCTTTGTTGTTAACAAGGCTCTGTGCTGCAGTCGTGAGCTCTCCTCGTTTTCCGAGAAGAAGCGGTTGTAACAATTATGTCTTCACGAGTGAAGGTGAATTTCTATTTCCAGAAAATTTTCCGCGGATAGAACAAAACAATAAGCGACAGTGATTGATTGCCACTTAAACCTTATCAGCAACTAATCTTTTCCGTACCGCTCTGTCCGGACAGAGTTGAGCCGAATCCAACTTTTGAGTGGACTTCTGTCAGCAAACTTTCAAAATGAACCAATCAGCGCTGTGATCAAGTAATTATATGACGGGAATGAATGTAGTTCAGCAATACCGTGCGCGAAAAATTTTCCGAGTGGAAGCTGGTCATCCGAAAAATTTCTGCGGACCAATTTGCGCCATCTTTTTGATCCTTTCTGTCCGCGGAAAATTTTCTGGATATGGAAATCCACCTTTATGTTCGGCGTTCGGTAGTTCAGGAGGACTTTGAGACGACGCGGATTACTGGAGATCGGATACTGGTCCGTTAATGCCGCGTACTCATCTTTTGTGTCGCAGGCGAAGGTTGGACATGGCCCCCTCCGCCATCGCTAGCGGTCGTTCGTCGCCCTTGGGTTGTCGCAGGCGGTTGACTCCTGCAAACGCTCTCTGTCTTTCACTCTCTCTCTCTCTCTCTCTCTCTCTCTCTCTCTCTGTGTCTTTCACTCTCTCTCTCACTGTCTATCACTCTCTCTCCCCCCCTCTGTCTTCCACTCTCTCTCTCTCTCGCTCTCTCTCACTGTCTATCACTCTCTCTCTCTCTCTCCCCTCTGTCTTTCACTCTCTCTCTCTCTGTCCTTTCACTCTATCTCTTTCTCTCTCTTTCTCTCTCCCTCTCTCTCTTTGTCTATCTCTCTCTCTCTCTCGCTCTCTGAATTTCACTCTCTCTGTCTCTCTTTCTCTGTCTCTGTCTCTCTATCTCTCTCCATCTCTCTCAGTGCATTTCTATATTTCTCTTTCTCTCTCTGTCTTTCACTCTCTCTCTCTCTCTCTCTCTCGGTGTATCTCCCCCCCCCCTCTCTCTGTCTTTCACTCTCTCTCTCTCTCTCTCTTTCTCTCCTTTCACGCTATCTCTTTCTCTCTCTTTTTCTCTCCCTCTCTTTTTGTCTATCTCGCTCTCTGAATTTCACTCTCTCTGTCTCTCTGTCTCTGCCTGTCTCTCTCTCTCTCCCCAACTCTCTCAGTGCATTCATAGTGCTGACTTAACGGTTCCCAATTTTTTTTTTCAGCTTCAACGAGCCCCAAGGACCGATTGCCGCATTCAGTGAGTACCCATGCTTTCCTGTGCTTACCGTGATAGATTGCGTTTGTGGGAACCTCCCTTAGCCAGACCTAGTTGCTTGCTCTCGTCACTGTCATGTTTGTGCTCACCGAGTCCTGGTTTGCTTCTTGGCTTCAGGGGAAGTTCAACTCGCTAATAAGTTGCGGCTTCTCAATCAAGAGGCTTTTGTCCGGCATTTTTGGCGGCCATTGTAAGCTGTTCGCCCTCTCTTGATAGTAATAGTAAGTGCGAGTTTTTCGAATTAAAGCCTGCTCTTTTTTTTTTTCTTTCCAGAGAAGTCGTTCGAGCTGTTTTTGAAACCCGACATGCTTCTGCTGGCTGTCACCATGGCTTATACCGGTGCGACTATCATTTATTTTTTTTAACTGTTAACGTACACGCAGTAAGCTCAGCCTCAACGCGAAATTTTTAATTCAGTTATGATTCCTGTGCTGTTGTTTTTTTTTACCGAGTTCATGTATAACTATTTGTAATTATATTTTTAGCTTGTAGATCATTTAGCTCTTAAATGCTTGTTGCTGGCTTTCGATGAAGTTGCTTAGTCGAATAATTAGCCAAATTTCATCAAGTTTAAGCGAGCGGATGGGTTCTTGGCCGGAGGGAGTTGAGTACGAAGTGGCTTTCGTGCTTTCTGACGTTTAGTCAGGGCAGTGGCCAGGTTCGAGAAGATCGTGGGTTTGGATTGCTTTTGAGTAGTTTTGAATTTTGAATGTTTCAAATGCAGGCTTTGAGCTGACGTTCTTCAGTGGCGTGTACGGAACATCCGTGGGTAAGCATTCATACGTACTTGCTAGCTGGGCTCCTTTCTCTGCACTTGCTGCACATCGTGAGCAGAAATCTTCTTTGTCCTTTTCTCTGCACCCCTCTTGCCGTAAGCATTGGTTGATTCTGCCATTCGGTTTATGCGCTTGTGCCCGTCTGTCGTTCAGGAAATGTATTGAAGCTCGACGATCGTCACCGGCAAGTTGGACTGATCGGAATGATGATCGGTGTTGGGGAGATCACAGGTGGGAACGTCTTGGTGTTTTATAGCGCATGTTGTTGCCTAGCGCGTGAAATGAACATAACTTAGTAGTCCTCCCTAGGGAGTGGTCAGCGAGAACGTTTGCAAATCCGTTTTTTTTTCCGCGTTTGGTCGAGAATCGAACCGCCAGTTATGGTCAATCGTATGTCTAGTATTCACTAGTTTCTCCAATGCCTGATATTGACTTGTAAGTTTTTCCTCAGCTTTCGTTCGCCGTTGAGTTCTTGCCCGTTTTTTTTCTCCGGGAACGCTGTTGCCGCCGAAACGCTGTTGCCGACGGAACGCTGCCAGGCGACGTTCGTTGGTTGTAAAGTTGTTCGTCGCAAATATGTGTAGTCGTGAACGTTTTTTATAGGGGGACTTGTACGCCAGATAACTTGTCCGGCAGATTTGACAGATTTATTTGGGCTGACTTGTTTTGCACTCTTAGAGTTTGACTTAGAGTTTGACCTAGCGATCCTCTGGCGGCCATTTCGTTTGCTGGGATGCACCTCATTTGAATCACACAAAGGCTTGGTGCGTCCGGAAACGATGATTGGGACATGTGGCCTTCGTTCTAAGTGATTGTAAATAGGCAGGTTTAGGATTGATCATATGCCACTAGCCTCGCACGGGCAGAATGTTATTTAATTGAAACCTTTTACATAGGTTGGGGTATGTCAGCGTCTTTCAGTATCCTTGACTTAAGCCTTATTAATGGAATAGCGGTTTAATACGAGGCTGGCCTAGCATGGCTTCCAACGAGAAAGTAAAAATTTATATTTACAATGTTTACGTCTTGTACGCGTAATGTTTACGTCTTGCAGCGTCAAGTTTACGTTTTGTAGCGTAATGTTTACATTATGTAGCGTGGTGTTTACTGCCTTGTAGCGTAGCATTTACCGCCTTTAGGCGAAATGTTTACGTTTTGCTTCGTAATTTTTACGACTTTTAGCGTAGTGTCTACGTCTTTTAGCATAATATGTAGGTCTTTTAGCATAATGCTTAAGTCTTTTAGCATAATGTTTAGGTCTTTTAGCGTAATGTTCACATCTTGTGACGTAACGTTAGCGTCTTGTGGCGTGATGTTTACATCATGTAGCGTAATGTATTCATCTTGTGCGTAACGTTAACGTCTTGCGGCGTAACGTTAGTCGTGCAACATTATTTTTAATTCTTGCAACGTAATGTTTACATCTTGTAGCGTAATGTTGTAGGGGGACTAATCTTTGGCATCTTCGGGAAGAAAACCGTTCGTTACGGTCGCGATCCGGTGATCTTATTGGGTTTCCTGTGTCATCTGGTCACGTTCTTCCTGATCTTTATGAACCTTCCCGACGAGGCTCCTGTAAGCCAGACAGACGGCAAGTCCTGGTTGCACTACAGGTAACAGCGACAATTTTATTTTATTTATTCTGCCGTATTTTTCTTCTGTTTTTATTATTGTCTGATCTGGTTGATGTGTGTCGTCCTGTGAACTTTACGACCGTATCTTCTCTTATTCAGCAAGAAGGCTGGTGCTCCCGGGCGCTTTTCCGTACTAGGCGTTCGTTTAAATGTCACCCGCGTTTTCCCTTTGTCGCCCGCGTGTTACATTTCTTGCCCGCGTCTTGCCTTCCCTCTTGCCTGGTTCCCTTCTCTCACGCATGTTTCGTTGTCTCGCGCATGTTCACGCGCTCGTTGTGCGCGAAATTGCCCACGCAGTATTGACGTTTTGGCGATTGTGGGCTAGTTCTATGGACGCTTGTTGCAAGGATGCTTGTCTTGCTTCATAAGTTCCAGCCATTGTTGTTCCTGTTGTTCTAGCTTGCCGACGTACGCCATATGCGCTATTCTTCTCGGCTTTGGGGATGCCAGCTTCAACACGCAGGTAGAGAAAATTCGCGTATTTCGAGCTGTAGTGGATGTTTTTGGAGTTGTTTCTCAATCTAGTCAAAGAGCTGACATTGTTCACTCGCATCTTAAGCTGCGGCGGATCGTGCCTACTTCTTGGTGGTAGCCAAACCGAGACTTCTAACCGCTCTGACGCAGTGGCGGTTAGATATTAATGTAGCGACCGTGACAAGACTGAGAACTCTTGCCTGCTTTTGTCACGGTGACGAAACCAAGATGTCCTGCCTGTGAGGCAGTTAAAGTTATTTCCTGCTTTTGTTCTGAGTGACGAAACAGAAGCTGGGCGATTGCGATTGATCCCCGTAAGTTCGTAAGAGTGACGAAACCGAAATTTTTACGGGTGTGGGAGAGCCACGGTAAGATCTTCTTTTCATCAAAACTACCACACCGAGCGAGTTTTTCCGTTTCGAATTTGTAGCTAATGATTGCCAGCATGATAGCACTGGCAGTGTATATTGTGAGCGATCGTATCATGGGTACGTCAGTGTGGTCAATCGACACGAATGATCTTGTGTTCATCTCGTTCTGTGGTGCTTGGCAAACCCGTTTTGGTATCCCTCGCCAAATGTGTGACTTTTGCAAGACTATCTGGTTGAGAATTGTGTGTCTGCGATTACCCCACCCCCCACCCCCCAGGTGTCTTTCAAGTAACGCTATCGTGCGCTGTTTTGAATGCTGGTCCTCTATATTGCAACTTTTGCAAGACTATCGGGTTGAGAAATGCGTGTAGCTGTAATCGCCCATGTGTCTTTCACCTAGCGCCACCATGTGCTTCGTCCAGTTACGAGCCTCAGTGCCAAAAAAAAGCTTGTTGAATTTAGGTTCCGTAGCTAGTGCAACGTGAATTGAGAACTGGTTAACACTGGCTTGTTGATTGTGTGCGTCTGCGAACTTGAAGATCCTACGAAGGACTGCTTTTAACATATACACATCTGTACATATATTGCTTTTAACGTATATGTACAGATGTGTATAGATATGTTGCTCCCTTTTCGTCTGAGCGCGTCGAGGTAGGGCTTCGTCGTTGAGGCTTCCTCGTTGTCCATGATGCGTCTATGATCGTCAAGGTTCATCCTTGCGCCGTCATTGTCCATGCTGTTTTACTAGTTAGTAAAGGCTTCTATGTTGCCACGGTTGTTGCTGGTGAAAGGCTTCGTCGATGCCCGTGCTATGCTTGATTAAAGCTTTACAATTGCGCGTAATTTCGGTGACCAGCAAGGGCGTCATGTCTCGTCGTTTTGAGTGGTATGCCACTTTTTAGTCAAGACTTCATCGTTGACCGTGCTGTGCCACTAGTTGGTAAGGGCTTCATCGCCGGCCGTGGTGAGCCACTGGTTAGTAGCGGTTTCACCAATGTTCGTGTTGTGCCGCTAGTTATTAAAAGCTTAATTAGATAGTAAACAGTTTTATATCACCCGTTCTTGTCATGCCATGAGTTTAGCTGCCCTAGTCGTGCCTTGTCTCCTGTTTGCAAAGGGCGTATTGCTTACCGGTCATAGCAAACTTTCCTCGGTCTATCGCTAGAACGCATGCGGTTGAAGTCGCCGGCGACCTTTAGAGTTTTACCTTCTCGACCAAGCTGCGTAGGACGGGTTGTTGTTTTGGGACAAGCTTGCGATCCTTTATGAATCTTGTCTATAATTTTCTCTTGCAGATCTACGCGACGCTAGGCACAGTCTATGCGAAGAACAGCGCTCCCGCTTTTGCTCTGTTCAAGTGTGTCCAGGTGAGCGAGCCTTTTTTGTTATGTTTTGCCTCCCGAACTGTGTTGTTGTCAAACCTTGTTTCTTTGTTGCCTAGTGACTGCAAGATCACGTGTTGTGTGTCAGGATCAGGTTCGCCCTTAGTAAGCTTTGAGTAGGACATGGCTTGTTCTTAGCGTTTCAAAATCGGAATTTCCTCTGCTCCGGACTTGTGCGTGTTGTCCTGGTCGCTGTGGTAAGAGCTGGAAGATTTGAGTGCCGTTTGCGATTGCGCCGGTAGTTTAGTCTGCAGTCTGCAGAATCTGCATAAACGAGGAAATAAGTTTGCCATATTTTTGACGAATGTAGATCCCCGGTGTTAAGTTGAGCGCCGTATTGCTAGCGAATGTAGATCGCGGAGTTACGTTGGGCGCTGTAATGCTAACGAATGTAGATCCCCGGTGTTACGTTGAGCGCCGTAATGCTAACGAATGTAGATCTCGGAGTTAAGTTTAGCGCCGTAATGCTGACGAATGTAGATCCCGGTGTTAAGTTGAGCGCCGTAATGCTGACGAATGTAGATCTCGGAGTTAAGTTGAGCGCCATAATGCTGACGACTGTAGAACCCGGTGTTACGTTGAGCGCTGTAATGCTAACGAATGTAGAACCCGGTGTTAAGTTGAGCGCTGTAATGCTAACGAATTTAGATCCCGGGGTTAAGGGGTACAGTAGTCGCTGCATGAAATTAAAGCCATCTGAGTGGTGGTTGTGGTGGCAGAGAAAGGCTGGCTTGTATTTGGTGACCGTTGAACTGGCTCTTTCTATCGTGTGGGTGTTTGGTTCTGTTCTTGGTGTCATCTTTGTCGCTTTCCTTCGTTCTAGTCGGTTTCTGCCGCCATAGCATTCGCCTACGCCACCAATCTGGTCCTGAAGTGGCAACTCCTGATCTTGGTAAGGGAAAAGTGTGTCTTTGCTCTCATTCGGCAAATATTTAGTAGTAACTCTGTCGGATAACTGCGCAACACATTCCTTGATTTATTAGTCTGGGTGGACCTCTGCTACGCACATTAGACATTAACTCCCTTCCATGCCCGTAATGAAGTATGTAGAAGCGTGTCTTGAAGTCTGGCTGCGTTTGCGCCGAAATCCTTTCCTGATCATTAAGCCTGCTGTGGCCTTACTTTTCATGCTGCTTAAGTCTGTGCCCGTATTGATGCCGTGACATGTACCCATAGTTCGCTTTAGGACTTGGACGTTGTAGCTCCTTCGTGTAGCTGAGAGGGTGTTTAAAAGCCGGTGGTATTTTCGCACTTGCTTTGCATCAGCTAGTTGACGAGAAGCAGCGTTGATTTATGTTTAAATTGGTTTGCAACTTTATTAAAATCGATGGTTAGTATTGATTACTGCTGCAAAGAATTTTTCCCCTTCTTGTAAGAAATACAGTGAGAACTATTACCTGACGAAGGAACTTGTGTTGTACTCATACTGGAGTACTGATTTAGGTAAGGTACAAGAACTGACAAGAACTGACAGGGAGCGAAATTCGACACTGGCTTTAATTTATCCGTTTACCCGGTATGCACACGCACACGCACATTAACATACCCAACACCATATCCAGTTCATTGCGCAAGCCTTTGCCGGATACTATGAACAATTCTGCGCCCAGTACTAAACACAATACAGTACCCAGCTCTGTAAACGATGCTGTACCCAGCTTTGTGCACGACACTGTACCCAGCTTTGTGCACGACACTGTACCTAACTTTGTATACGACACTGTACCCAGCTTTATTCGCGACACTTTACCCAGCTCTGTACACGACACTGTTCATAGCTTTGTGTACGACACTGTACCCAGCTTTGTGCACGACACTGTACCTAGCTTTGTGCACGACGCTGTACATGGCACTGTACTCAGCTTTGTGCACGACACTGTACTCAGCTTTGTACACGACACTGTACTCAGCTTTGTACACGACACTGTACCTAGCTCTGTACACGACGCTGTACCTAGCTTTGTACACGACGCTGTACCTAACTTTGTACACGACGCTGTACCTAACTTTGTACACGACGCTGTACCTAGCTCTACGTGACACGCTACCCAGCACCGTACCCAAGGCTGTGCCCAGCGTAGCGGCACTGTCAAGTACCTGGTAACAAACCAGCACTCACTGAACCACATGGAAGTCAAACCGAAAGTTTGTTGCTGGCTTAGCCGTATTCTCGTACATTCCTGAATCTGCGGCGATCTGCGAAAATGATCTCAAGTACCTTGACCTTCTAAATAAAAAGCGGCAGCAATCAAATGATTGAGTTCTATATTGCATATAGTATTATTGATTGTAAGAGTAGATAAAGCTATTGTAAGTATTTTTTTTTGGGTCCTTTATAACTCTTTGCATATTGACATTTGTGACTAAAGAAACTGAGCCATAGACGATGATTTTATGAGAAGGCATGAGGGTTAATTTAATCGCGTTAAAAGAATGCTAACTTGAACCGTGGTAAATTGCGGAGCTTTTTTTTGGCGTGGGTGATCGTGATGTCGCTGTGGCTCTTAAGCAGGAGCACTCGAAAGCGAATGATCGGGACTGGTTCTCGGTTGATCGGGACTGCCTCTCGGTTGATCGGGACTGGTTCTCGGTTGATCGGGACTGGCTTTCGGGTGATTGGGAATGGTTCTCGGTTGATCGGGAATGGTTCTAAGTTGATTGGGACTGGTTCTCGGTTGATCGGGAATGGTTCTCGGTTGATCGGGACTGTTTCTGAAATGATGCAGGGTACCGCGGACTTGTGGAAATCCTGTCCGATGGGTGTGCACGAAGTGGCGTTGGGAAACTGATCCAGCAGATATTGAGTTTATGCTAGAGGTTGACCGAATTTCGGTTTCAGTTTTGGTTACGGCACCGAAACCGTGGTTACATGTTCGGTATTTATTCGGCTTCGGCCGTAACCATCAATGCAATTTCGGTGCTGCCAAACCCGATCCAGATCATGAGCCGATCCAACGCCAGCATGCAATTGAATGGCCTACTCCTCGAGTAATAACTGCCGAGTAGATCCGATTAATCGATCTCTTATAATTAGGTGCACAAGTGGATGTCTTTATACATATACATAGTTTACGTACTGGCAAATGTTTCGGTTTCGGCTACGGCCGTAGCTGAGTGAGCAGTTACGGAGAAAGTCGCGGTTACGGCCATGCAGTTTCGGTTAAAGTTTCGGTTACGGCCGTAACTGAAAAAGCAGATTCGGTCAACCTCTAGTTTATGCTTTTTGAACCGGCTCGTATAAAGCCTTCTCTGGATAGGATATCCTTCGCTTCTACTGCTACGGATGGCTTTGCGTGTCTGCAAGGTGTCCGGTCTTGTTCTCGTTCAGGTTGTTTTCGGATTCGCCGGGACGTTGACGTACATTGCTGTAGAACGACGACAGTCGGTTCGCGAGGCTGGGTACCGACCAATCGAATAGCTTGAAAGGCGGAGTCTCCGTTCGACCGAAATTGCTCGGCGTTTTTTTAAACAGGGTTGCTTTGCTATTGTCTTTCGGGCGAGGGGGCGATATGTGAAACTGAAGACTGTGACATCGCTGGAAGTGGCTGTAATTATTTCTATCGTTTTCTGTTCGGCTGCCTGTTGGCTGGATTCAGTTTTTTTTTAAACAATAGCTACAAAAATTTTCATTATTTCAACAAATGCGTCTTGTAGAAGGATGATAATCGATCAAATTCAGTTAAAAGAAACGCCATCAAACAATTTATGTGGATACGAGCAAACGACTTACTGTTGAATTGAGTTTTCAGCAGGCTAGAGTGTGACCCAAATCTACTTCGTAGCTTGATGTATACTTACCTGGCGCATCCGTGGTTGTGTTTGCAGTACCGTCCATGCATTGCCTTTTGTTTCAATTAACCAGTAGTTCCGATCTGGCTTGTTGTGTTCTTAGTTCGTACTTGAGTAATTGTAATATTGATTGTCGAAATTTTTACGAGTTTTTCATTTGTTGCGAGAAATGAGAGTCGCATTCCGGAGCACATGTAACTTATAAGAATGAGAACAATTGAGCTGTTGATCGTTTTTCGTTCTGAGTTTTGTACCTTTTTCCATGCACCCTTTTGCTGACTTTTGGTGGAACAGCATCTGTTTAAAAGCCGTAGACAGTATCCCGCTCAAGTTTGGTTTGCTAATTGAAACAATCCGTAGGTTTCGCCACGCTCAACAACCTAATATTACCGTCTTCCTTCGTACAGTCGTGTTGTGTCAGCATCTCAACCAAGTGTGAATCGTTTCTGGTCGAGCAACGTTGTAGTTAGCATCGAAAGACGAAAAGTAAATGCCTTTAACTTTTGTACCCTCTCTCAGCGCTCTGAAATAACGATGTTCTGAAATTACGCATACACACACACACACACACACACACACACACACACACGCACATAAACACGCATTTGTTGGGCTTCAGGTGCGGACGCTTGCATTCGATTTTGAGGGGCTAGAAAATTCTTACGGACACCAAATATGTCACGTTGGTGGGCTTTTGATGATGCAGGATTGGGCTTATATTTGGGGAACCTAAAGCGAGGTTCAAGAGCTTTACTGATGTAAGTTCTATCCGGTTACTCGTTTGGTTGGGAAGTGGTGGCTTCTGGCAATAAGGAGGCTTATAATGCGAATTATGAAACTGGGTATCAGACCTAGCAGATTATGGATCGATAGGCATTTTCTTGTGTGCGTAAGCGGGTGGATGGGTGGTGGACTATTTCCAGAGTTTATGATCGGGATTTCTGGATATGAAATTAAGCATCTACCGCAGAGTCAGCTTTTCTCAGATGAATCAAGCAGCACTTTGGACTCTTTTTTTTATGTTGCCCGGCAGCATCATGACTTCTGACATCAATTTATAGACATTAACTACATCCAGTGCATCTCGGTCCTTTTTCTGCGATTTTCTGCCTGGAAAAAAATTATATAATATAAAATAATACCAACCTAACTATCGACCTATCCGTCTTTTTGCCTATCTACTTGCCGATCTATGACTCCACTGACCAAAGTGTCTATCTATCTACCTATCTACCTACCTAGCCACGTGCCTAAATTTATTTTTTTATTATCTATATATCCATCCATCTATTTATTTATCCACCCATCTATCTATTTATCCATCGATCTAGCCATCTATTTATCTTTAGATTTATCGTCTTTTGCGCGCGGTCCCGAATTCGATATTTTATTTGGGTGCGCGGCACTTCCTCCTTTAAGAGAAAATTCGTCGGCAGCGACTTAATGATCCATCTAAATGATCTAAATGATCTTGAGAGGCGGTGATCATGAAAGCAGCAGTGTTCAATAGGTTCAATATAATCGGGTACGGTAAGCAAATTTCCCGACCGAACATGATAATGATGAGAGTAGCAGTGGTACATAGGTATATGCAATCGCGAACGGCATGGAAATTTCCCGACGGAACATGAAAACCCACACAAACGAGAGTATTTACTATGTGTTCTGATGCATACACCCATCCATGAAGCACAAGTATTTTTCTTAATTTCATGCTTTTTCATTTTTATTTCCTTCGTCACATTTGGTAGACCTTGTCATGACAGGCAGGTCATGAAAAGGACATGTTTAAACAACATGTTGACGTTGAAATCGTGTTTCGTGTCAAGCTGTTTTGTATGAGCTCATCGTTGTCGTGTGGCGTACAGCCTTTTCTGACATATCAAAAGTTTTCGATTACGCCGCTGAGAGATACTCATTTTACTGTCGCACAGGGATGTATGCTACTTAAGAAGCATCGGGTCTTTGTAAGGATTTCAGCATTGGGCGTTTCAACGGGGGAAATACAACATCAATCAAATCTACACCATGCATGAAAAATGTAATGAGTAAACATCAATAACATGTTACAAACAACCATAGCGTCAGTGAAATAACCGATCCAGAATTAGTGAGAGTAGTCCATCCAAGCCTAACGAATGCGCAAACTTGAAAAAATATCGACTTTGGGACCGAGCCGCTTCAAATTTGGGGACAATGTTCTCAATTCCTGTACCAAATGTTCAATTTTGGAACCAATGTTTCAATTTCGGGACAACTTTTTTGAAAAAGGGACCAATTTTCAGTTTAGGGACCAGACAAATTTCAATTTCGGGACTTTAATCTATCTTTCGATCGTTTTATCGATTTATTTTTTCCATCCGTCTATTTATCTACGTATCTTTCAACTATTTATATTCAACTGTTCGTTTAGCTATCGACCTATCTTCCTGCCTACCTACCAACTAACCGACCTTTCTTTGCATCAATCTATGTATTGATCTAATATATATCTTTTCCTCTGCCCATCAGTATATATATATATATATATATATA
>QQSS02065765.1:0-17743 GCA_003687565.2 Craspedacusta sowerbii
ATGTATGTATGTATGTATGTATGTATGTATGTATGTATGTATGTATGTATGTATGTATGTATGTATATATGTATGTAGGTAGGTAGGTAGGTAGGTAGGTAGGTAGGTAGGTATGTATATATACATATGTACAATTGTTTAGGCTTCCGAGAGTGGCTGCAAAGTTTCGATCGGGCTACTTGTTAAAGCTGGGTGTGATCTAACCATCTTAAACAAGGTAAGGTAACTTGATCTTGAGAATTCTAGTAGAAGCACTTGAACTTTTGCGGTTTATTAAAAGATTTGCTTGTTTAGCGACCGTTAGTAAGTTTTGAAATTCTGCTAGTCAGAACTTTTATTTCTTTTTTCGTTTAGCGTGGGGAGTTGCCTTTGCGATGGGCACTTAACTTTCACGTCAATGATGATGATGTTCAAAATGTTGGTTCTAGCAGCAGTAATGGTAAGTCAAAATTCGCCTTGAAGCCAGGTAGAATGCTACGCAATCATGCTTTCGTTACCAGAAACACGCGGAAGTGTACTAAGTGATAGTATTGATAGTAAAGAAAATGCATCACTACTTGTTCCCACTCCGGAAAAGCATGTGCGCTTTGGAAAAAAAGTTGGAACGTAACGACAGAAGTGAAAAGTAAATAAAATAGTTACCTGGCAGTCTTGTCCCGGAAGTTGGAGTGTTCTTGGATCAATGGAAAGTAAGTTTATATGTAAATATGTATATATATATATATATACATGTATATGGATACATATATATATATGTATATATATATGATGGTATATATATGCTGATGATATATATGATGATATATATATATATATATATAAGATGGATCTGTGATTCTTATTTCATTTTACTTTTAGGACGAGCTTTGGAAAATGATGCAACTTGCTTGAATGCTACTGATCGACCCGGAGATGTAAGTATGGTTTATAATTTACTTGTTTGAAAAATATTTAACTCTAACTTCCAGCAAAAGGAAATTATAAAAAAAAAAATTAATCGAAATAACAATAGTCCGTTGTCTTTAGAACCTACAAAGCTTTTCCCGCGCACCCAGCACGCTATTCTACCGCTTGTTCACTGAATGAAGGGTTTTTAGTATATTCAGCTTTTCTTTATGCCATTGATATACTACCATAATTTTGGTGAACAGGCAACCTCAGTTGTTAGTTGTTTGTATATTAATGCGAGACCATGCAACACATTTTGCGTGGTAAACTGATATCGATATTCTATCTCTTGATGTTTAGGTTTCTTGCGATGGTAGCAGTGCTGGTGATCTATATTCCAACAAGGACAAAGAACTCAGCGGAGAGGCAATTCCTGTTGATGTTTTCGGTGTTACCGACGGACATGAAACTCAAGGAGAGAAGAACATCCGTGGCGATGTGATTGGAGAGAACTTCTCAAGCATTGCTCGAGAGGAGGATTTGGAAGACCCCAACGGACGCCATAAGGGAGAGGTTGTGGAGACTTCAAGCGCTGGACAAGCGCAACACAATCAGTCGCTTAGGAAGATGCAAGTGAGCACGGAGCTGACTGGCGCGGAGAAGATTGGCGTGAATCTTTTGACCACGGCTTCAAAGGATGATAATCCAACACCGAGGACGGAAGATAGAGTGACTGGAGAACAGCTTGGAGGAGAGACTTCCTTCAGTGAACCGAGACCTGTGAAAAACGAGGTTGATTGCACTGGAGACATCATTGCTGCTGGGACCTCGTTAGCAACTCTGGCGCATCAAAATCAATCTTCAACTAGAGAAATTGATGTAAACCAAACGATTAGAGGGATGAACAAGAACCAGGGATGGATTGTTGCGAGAATGCTTCCTCGAGTGCAGAATGATGCTGGAACAACATCTACGGCTGGCATCATCCTGATCTTCGCAATCCTCCTCTTCGTCCTCTACAAACTCGCTTGCGAGCAGTAATATACTGCACGCAAAGCGAGAAAAAAGAAACTAAAACAACCCCCCTCCCCCCACACTTCTGCTCGTCCTTTCTCAATTCCCACCCCACAAATTCTCACAACCTCCTACATCGTTAGATCGGAGCTCCAGGAGGTATTTTCACACCCCACCCTGCACAAACAACATCTAGAATATTGAGCTCGAGATGGGCTGCTGCGTTTACATTTACGGCAAGCCCAAACATTTGATGATACGCACTATCTGCCTCTCAGTTTTATCTCCGAGAGGGCAAAGCCAGGAAAATAGATTCACAGAACAAACTGGTTCTGGACCAGCCACGTGCTGATCGAAATGGACAGTATGTGCCGTCAAAAGCGTGACGAAAGAAGATCAACTATCATACGATACAAGTTGGATGATTGGCTTGTTCTTTTAGTTACTACTTATAGCATTAAGCTATTTTCAGTATCAGGTTATGAAGCCTCCATTTCCACTGATAAACAAAGATCTACTGAAGTCTTGGACAAGTTATGGAAGAATTTCAGAACAAAGAGCTGCATTATGCTTCCTAGAAGTTCAACTAGATGTTACTTGACCGGACAATGCATTCGAGAAGAACCCGAAACTAAGAAATTTATGTTGATGTGCTGAGCCTCAACCAGATGTGATTTGTCTGGAAAAACAAGCAATTGCATTTTGCTTCAACGATCCTCAGCAAGACGTGATCAGGCAAGAAAACATGCAATTGAAGAAAACGAAAACGTAGGGAGCATTTTCCTAACCGGAACCTCAAAAAGATATGATTTCCCCGGGAGACAAGCTAAAGAAGCTTCACTTTATAGAATATTGCAAAACCACAGGACTGCAATATGCTACACAGAACCTCAACGAAATAAGATCGTACCGGGTGACCAGATAAAAATAAATTTACATTCACAGAACTGCATTTTGATTCAGAAAACATCAAAGAGATATGATTGCACAGGAGAAAGTTTATAGAAGAAATCCAAGCCAAATAACTGCATATGGATTCAGAGATCCTAAGCATGATATGATTTGACCAAAAGAGACGTAAAAGAAATATGCGTAAACAAACATTTTGTTTCATATACCCTCAATTAGACGTGATACAGAAAGGAAAGACGTATTGGATGCATTTGAAGACAAAGAAAGCATTTTCCTAAGCAGAACTCAACCAAATGTGATTGGACAGGGCGGCCAGAAGAATGAGAAACAAAGATTTGAATTTTGCTTCAGTGAGCCGCAAGCAGATGCGAGTAGACTTGTAAACAAGTTACCGAAGAAACCGGAAACACGGAACTGCATGTTTCTGCCGAGAACCTCATAAATATTAGAAGAATTGATAAACAAAGAACTGCATTTTGCTAAAAAGATCCTCAGCTAGATGCCATTGGGCAGGGAAAAATATTTTAGACGAATGCGAAGACAAGCAACTGCATTTTGCCTCACAGAACTTCACCGAGATTAGTGGTTAGGTCGTCCCTGTTAAAGAACAAGTTAAAGGAGAATAAGGTAATTTTGCCTCACGAAAGTCAAAATCTACATTTTTCTTCTCAGAGCCAATAGCAGATGTGATTATACCGGCGAATCTTTACAGAAGAATGCGAAAACAAAGAACTGCATTTTCCCTTAGAGAGCCTGAACCAGATTCCATTAGACCAGAAGCAGGGTTATAAAGAAATTCAAAAACATTCTACTGCATTATAGGTTCACGCAGCTCCAACCAGGTGTAACAACGCCGTGAGAAACGTTGCAGAACAATGCGAAAACACAGAACTATGTAATTCTATACAGAACCTCTATGGCATTCGACCTAAGCGACAAGTTATAGACGAATGCACAAGCAAGAAATGGCATTTTGTTTAATAGATCCTCAACTAGATGTGCGTAGACCAGAAAACACATTATGAAAGAATCCGGAAACAAGGAGCTTCATTTTGATACAGAAAACCTCAACGAGATGTGATTACACAGTGAAAGCGCTATAAAGGACAGCAAAAACAAAGAAATGCGTATGGATTTAAGGATCCTCAATTCGATGTGATTAGACAAAAACACACGTAATGGAACCATGCGAAACTTTGCTTCACAGATCCTTAACAAATTTGATTAGATCAGAAGAAAGGAATAAGAAGAATGCCGAAACAAAGACTTGCATTTTCCAAAAAAGGTCCTCACCAAATGCGATTAGAACAAAATACACTTGATAGAAGAATGCGAAAACGCAGCAAAGAACAGCAATTTTCTAAACAGAATTAATTCTGTCACAGCATGCGACCAGCCGATTGTGAACGGCAACTTTTCAATTTGCTTCGCAGAACAACAGTCAGAGGTGATGAGGCAGTTATAGAATAATGTGAAAACCAAAAACAAAATGCATTTTGCGTCGCAACCTGATCTAGATGTGATTAGACCAGAAGACACGTCTCAAAGATCTCCAAGAACGCAGATCTCATAAAAAGATAGAGGTAACACCAATTTGCTGACAAATTGACACTCATATACTGATCCTTTCATCGACACTGAAGAATTAAGATGGACGAGCGAAGTAAAGTCTAGGCACATCATGTTGCATTGAGAACTTGAAGAAGACAATGGACACATTGTCAAGTCAGAAAGAGCTAAGATATTACGGGCGAGCTACATGGTTTTAATTCAGACGGCAATTAAAGACGCCTCAGTATTGATGCGGAGTTCCTTCCCGGGTAATGTCTAGATATTAATTTTTCGTCTGAGTCTTTATTTTGGTCACCTGGATGTAGAACCTCCAGAGTCTGCTACTGGACTTAATTTCTTGCTCAAGATCATGCAGTGAAGTCTGCAAGATCTCCCTAGTGACAATCGTCGTATCTCCGTGTGGCAGCGGTGTTCCTTCGCGGGGAAAGGTTTAGACATTAACGAGTGATGGGTCTCAGTCGGGTTTACAAAGACGAGCTACTTCAAATGTCTAATGCTTGACTTAATTGCTTGCGCGAGTTCACGCAGTGCAGTATGCAAGACCTACGGAGTGAAAACTTTCTGATAAATGTCCTGTAAACTTTGGTCCTTCTGTGTTATGTTTTGAACTATGTTTATGAATTCTACTTCCTTATGAAGTATGCAGTATGAATGACATGGCTATGGTTCGTCAATAGATGTCAGTTATAGCGTCTCGTTTGCGTAAAATTATCTTCTCTGCCATTGGAATCCTGTTGTTGCAGAATTCTGAAACGTATGTACTATTGTGCGACAAACTTGCAAAGTTGTGCCGATCAAAATACTGTCGAATAAGTGGTGCCGAGAAAATGCCGCCGACCCAATCCTTTGTTTTTGTTAGCGGTTACGTGCTTGCTCGGTACTACGCAAACGCATGTGGATGACTACCTGTTGTACAACGTTCAAGCGAAATCCTTGGCCATGTCAATCGCTTTGGAGCAAAACAGCCGTAGAGCACAATCCGCTCGGTACAAAATCAAGTGACATGAAATCGAACAATACTTAGGGTACATACTAGAACATATTATGAATACAATAGAGCATAATATTATACAATCTTATACATATTGTTATACAATAGAACATATTATGCCAAGCACACAGAATGGCGCTACAAATGTTACACTAACACTAAAGCTCTACTGGCGTTATCCAACAGTAGAGTGCAGGCAGTGAATTCGCTAAAGATAATTCGCAAACTAAAATTATTGTCCGTTAAGTCAATCGATTTTCTTCGATGTAGGCGAACCAGAGCTCCTTCCTTTTTCGCATGGTCATCGTACATAATGTCTACCATAATCCTGTTCGGCACCTTCACCATGCCTGTAGATGGTGAATAACAGGTAATCCCAAAATGCTCTGGCATGCCCGGCGGTTATATGCATCTATGCATGGGTGAAAGAACGGGCATGTGGAAGTCGGACGGTCCACTCTGCTAGGCACATGATTCACTTATCAAAACGCAACTTCTCACACCAATGAACTGAGTTCCAAACACGGGAACCGGAAACACAGATGACAAGTGTTTGATTCCTAGAACATTTTATCGGCGTCACAAGACGTTTGCAGATTTCCGTAATGGTAACTTCATCGACTTTTCCCTTTAGCCAAGTCCAATTTCAATAGCTTCCTAGCATCAAGCTCCGATGTCGTTAATGACAAATTCATCGCTGCCTCGAAAATTTTGCCCGTGTCGAAAACATGTCATCGCTGTCTCGCACCGATCGCCGATGTCGATGACGACACATTTCATCGCACTCCTGCAAAAATTTCACATAAAGGCCAGTTTATCGGGTTCCGACAACGTCCGCTTGGCGTCATCTCTCAGCCAATGGCTCCCAAAGGTTAGGCAGGACCGGCACACGCACCAACACTAGCTTGCATGAACCAGCGAGCAGCAATCAGCACACCACCAACGCCCCTCCCTCCAGAATTCATACCAGTCCTTGCCTAAATCCTCTTCGACCCGTGTTGAAAAGTGTCTGCTGGAGGTTTCTCTAGTATAACTGCCATCACAGCTAGCACAAGTAAACTTATAGACAGCACCGGATCTAAAGCATTCAGGAAGGCGGTCTTTAGCACTAAAGTGAGACGAAATCTTTAATGAGGTGAAAAATGACTGTATTATTAATAGGCTTGCGGTACATATTTACAATACGAGTAATTTTTTTGACACCAACATTGCCATAAATGATCTATACATCAGTAAATTCTCTACAGGAGTTCTTAGAAGACCGAAGTTCGTGTCTAAAGAAGCAATGATACTGTTAATATTGATCAGTGATGACAAAAATTATTTTTGGAGCATACTGTGAAAACAGCAACAACACTTTTGCATGAATTGTCTGCACGTATTCAACACTATTGTAACCAGACATAGTAACTAAGAGTATTGTAAAGACAACAACGCTGTGCGGATAGAAAGGCATGAACCTAGAGCCATCCTTAAATTTGATCATGGTCAGTTTAAAGTGCCACCTTTTTTATGTACGCCGATTTCATGGTAAAATGGAAAAAAATACAATTTGGACTTTGTGTGCTTAGCAAGTTTGCGTACTTCAAAATTGTGACGCCTCTGCATCTATACAGACGTAAAGATTGAGCAGTGGTGTTTTGCGAACTTTTTGAAAATGAAGCTAAGAGGTTTTTGTCAAATGTTTCCGGATAAACCTATGACCTCACTAACCAATATTGAAAGTTATGACAATCAAAAGGCTATCCAATGTCACATTTCAGAATAAATTTTTGGCACTTATCTGAAAATTAGAGATTGAGATTATTGTCACTATATGGGTCAGTACTGAGGACCGGCACTTAGCATAAGCAATTGAAGGTATGTGGAACCATTGGTCATCCCAGTCGTGTTCCAAAATTGGATATGATGCTCACCTGGGGAAAATAGTAATGCACCAATAAATTGAAAAGAACGATATCAAAACACGACATTAAAAAATCAGATGGTGAGATCAGATTGAAAGTGTTATAATTTAAAGAAAGAATATGAGGACACTGTACGTTTGTACTACTGAGGTGCATTGGTCTTTACATCTCAACAAATAAATGTAAACTAGGGAAAAAGTGACGAGAGGGACCTCTCAGCTAAGGAAGCCTTTCTCTGTCAACTGAATATATCGGATTTAAGAGATGAAGATTACGAACACGCTATAAGCTTATGGAACAGTCTTCCTCCGAAAATGTTAGGGTACTATCACAAAAATTTCTTAAGATTCAAAGCTGTAGACATCGTTGAGCCCTCCCGAAGCACTTTGCTTAAACATCATCAGTTAGAAGTGGCACGATTCTACAGGCATCCTGGATTAGCATGTTTAATTAGGACTGGTGTCACTTAAGAACTCTTGACGGACATAGGCATGTTGCTTGTATTTGACAAAGGTATTCGTGGCGGCATTGCACAGACTGTTAAAGATACCAGCCAACAACACGTACATTGGGGAGAGGTATAACGAGAAAGAAGGTCAGTTCATGCAGTAGTTTATTGCAAACAATGGATCACGAGCCAGAGGATATCTCTTGGAATTAGGTGACGACTGCCCTCTCATCCTCGCAGGTCACATAGCGATTCGTCATTCCAGTTTGAACGCTTGAAAGTAAACAATGTTAAGAATTTTCTCCAAATTTACGGGTCAAAGAAAACTACATTTCTTATTTGCATGTAATTCAGCAAGCCTTGAAGTTTGGGTTTAATATTAAAAAATAGCAGCAAGTCATTAATTTCGAGCAAAGTTCATAGCTAAAACCTTACATCAATCTGAACAAACTTCTATGTGAGACTAAAAACCGATTTGAGAATGTGTTTTTTAAGTTATAAATCAGTTTCATCTTTGGAAAGACGATGGAAAGTATTAGAAGTTATCTTGATGTCCAAATTTGTCACTTATAACAAAATATGACTTAAAGCAAGTCATTAAACCAAATGTCTGGTATCAACCACAGTCGCAATTTAATGGCCTTCAAGTGGGACGAGTAAGGCTCGCAATAAACAAGCTTGTTTATCTCGGACAAGCTATGCTAAGTAAAAGTTAGACGGTTACACGTGAGATTCATTACGCTTACATGTAACCAAAGTATGGTTACAAAGCTGAGTTATGTTTTAGCCGACCACATGATATACCAATCCACAATTTTTAATCTATACTTCTTCCTTCTGCGCAAAGATTGCAGAAAACCAAAACGGAAATAAGAAATCTTCGATTTCAACAAAATTGCAATCTTGAAGGTGCTTTTGCAAGACTTGTGACGTAATTGGTGATGATTTTTCTGCCGACTATAATATTAATAAAGACTCATGGAACTGGTACAAAGTTATCGGATTTAAGATAATGGAAATGTTCCTAGAAAGCAAAATCAATTAGTTAAATATGGTTTACATGACAACAAATCGTGCTACCCTAACCCCAACCCTAACTCTAACCCTGAAGTACTTATACGTAAATGATGAGATCAACGACAACAGGTTCGCAGCTGATAACATCGGCGGTTGTCGTGCACATCGCATCGCAGGTAACCGTTAGTATGGGCGCATGCTCCTTCTTGACGCAGAACATCCAGAGTTGTTTGAAACCACTTGCTCTTTGCGACGAAAGAACTGAAGAAGTATCTTAACGTATATTTGATACTAACGTATCAGGTTTATTAGGTAGCAAATAAAATTTGCTGGAAAAGGTTCCTTTTTTTGACACGAAAACACGGATAAAGTCGTAATGTCGCAACTGATGCAAAACGTGAACTCCTTATATCCTCGGAGATTTATTAGTTTTATTGAGGTTTATGCCATTTGATAAATTTTGGCCATTGAAGAGATCACCTGATAAGCATTCCGTTGTGAAGAAATCCATAGAATAGTTCAGGTGCTTGGAAGAGTAGCTTCTTATCAGTGAGTAAGTAAGTGGTCTTTTAAATACAAACATTGTATTTTTTTTTAAATATTCTTTCATATAGAGCTCAGCTTCTGTGTGTATGTAAGTGATAATAGGCTCGTTAAGATTATAATTTCTGATTTGCTTTCGGTTAGTTATGTCATGTCAAAGGTTGTTTGGGAAATTGATGCAGTTGTTACATGCTTCAAGCTAAAAATGCCTATTTTAATCTCAAGAAAGCTGGTATATTTTTGTGAACCCAGGTTTCGTCCCAATTGCTCCAGGTTATTATCTTTGATTTGGTTTTATGCACAGTCCTTCATTGCTCTAAGTGAGAAACTAGCGATGGCACTGAGAGCCTTCAATGTAATTTCGTCAGTGAGAGTGGCTTTTGCAAGTCAAGTGGCCTGGTACTCTTCTAGCAGCCAGAAGTTAGCCACTGCTACTAGGGTGGCACCAGCTACAGATACAATTCCAACAGACATGGAGCAATCTACAGGATTGGAACGAAAGGAGTTAGAGGCTATTCTTTCTGGCCACACAGATCCTTTTAATTTGAGCTTGAACCGTGGGCCTCCAGGAACAAAAGATAGCCCAACATTAGTACCTTCCATGTTTGAAGAGAGAATTATTGGTTGCATATGTGAGGAGGACTCAACGACCATTAATTGGATGGTTTTGAAAAAGGGATCATTGCAACGCTGCACATGTGGAAATTGTTTTAAACTGGTAGCTGGGTCCAGTAATGCCCTAAAGGACGAGCACCATTAATGAAGATATTGCTTGCGTCACTAAGTAAAGCAGAGTTGATTTTGATTGAAAAATGTTTGGTATGATATTCAACTGAATTCTTTGCATTTATGAACCGTAAAATGTTTAGAATAAAGGTTTTGGTTTCTGTATGTGGGGTGTTCAGAATAGCATTGAAAGAGAATCAACTAAAGTAAGTTTTCTGATTTCTTACCTGTGTACTCAAGTATATGATTGAACAGTTTTCTCAAATTTGGCGGAAAAAACTCTAGTAATCAGTTTTTTATTCGGGGTTTTGCTCTGAGGGAACGCGATAAGAAATTCATTCTCAATATTACATGCCTTGCGCCGCTTTTGCTTGAACCTATGGCCTGTCACAAACATAACATATGTTACTACATATAATACTTTTTGGGCTATGTGTACTACTTGATTGGACAGGGGATTTTTACATCAGCATGCAACGATTTCTTGGCATTGATTTCCCTGTATTTCAGTAGCAGGCTAGTTCCTCTTCTTCGCCATGTTTCTGAACATCTTCTACTGTGCATCAGTGATGTGGGCTCTTGCACGATTTGATATCCAACATTCTTATCTGTCTTGTGCAGTTCTCAATAGAACCTCCTACATAGTATCTCTTCAGTGTGGGTGCCATCATTGTTGTTCTGGGCGTCTTATTTTGGCTGTTCCATCTACGCTACCGTGCACTGCAACACTTGCCATCCTGTTCCTATCTATCCGTATCACATGCATATCCTAGCCATTAATGTTGTCCTTCAAGTATGCGGTGCATGATTGTCTCTGTCTGGTTGAGAGCCTTTCTGATATTTTTCGTTTCTCATTTTGTCCATGATGTGTACTTAAAGATCTCTTTTAGTGCTGCCATCTCAACACAAGTAATGTCTTTCTTCAGTGCTTCTAAGTGTCCAAGTTATGCATTAGTACAACACAATTGGTGCAATGAGTGTTTGGTACAATCACATTTTCTATTCTCTCTTGACATGCTTGCTTTTCCGGATGTTGTCCAACTGGCTCATTAGTTTCAAGGCATTTGCTGGCCATATTTTGATATCCTTTGCGCTGTCGCAATGGTCAGTCAGAGTGGTCTCAAGGTATTTAAAGCTATTCATATGCTGTAAGTTCTTTTCTTGTGGCAATAGTCCTTCCTCATACGCTCCTTAGCTATATTTTTGTATTTCATACTTTCTATCATCCATTCGGTCTTGGTCTCACTGATCTCTTGTCCATACCTTGTGCTGACCTATTCAACGTTATCCATGAGGACTTGTGTTCCTGTGAGTTTTTTAGCCAGGAGTCTAATGTTGTCGGGAAAGCGTAGGTTGTTGATTGCTCTTCCACTTATGTGTATTTCAGGGTCCGCTAATCCATCAACTGCCTCTCGCATGTGAGCCAGGTAGATTTTAAATAGATTTAGTGACAACATGCAGCCTTGTCACACACCGATTACTTGTTGAAATCACTCCGTTACAATGTTACCAACTGTAATAACGCTTTGGGTTCTCTTGTACAATTCTCAGTCAAATTGATCATCTTTTGATGTATTCCATAGTGATGTAGTACTCTTCAAAAAGCCTGTGTCCCATACAACGATACACAAAGAGCTATGAAAATCAAGTAAACTTTCTTTTCTTGAAATGTGAGGTACTTTTCTGCTATCAATCTGAGTGAAAAGATTTGCTCTATTGTTCCTCTTCATTGTCTGAATAGGGCTTGTTCTTCAGCCATTTGCATTTTGATAGTACTCTTGATTCGACTCTTTAGGATCTCTAATATGATCTTGCTTTCATGGCAGATTAGGCTAATTCTACAGCAGTTCTCACATTTGCTGGTATCCCCTTTCTTAGGGATGCTGAATTCAATGGACTTCGTCAAAAGCTTTTGGAACTCTCCAGTATTCTAAATCTTGTAGCAAGTCTTGTGCGTCATTTGTACTTCTGCTTCTCCACCTTCTTTTATTAACTGCCCTCCAATGCCATTGATTCCAAGAGCTTGGCATGACTTGATCTTGGCATTTGCATCTCTGATCTCGCTTGCAAGGTTCTTTCTCATCTCTTACAACTTGGTCAAAGATCGGCATCAAAGTTGTAGAGACGTGAGCCATACTCATGCTATCTTTGGAGGATGTCTGAGTTTTTGGTAAGCAGGTTGCCATCCTTGTCTTTGATATTTCTGCGCTTTTCCTTCAATTTGGTTCCTTACTTACGTGTTTTAACCGTTTGAAAGAGAGGTCGCATGTCATACTTAGGATTTGCTTCTTCCGCTTCACAGCACTGTTTGTTCAATCCAAGCTTCACGACATTCCTCAGCATTGTTTTTTATGGCTTTCTTAAGCCGTGTAAATTGGTGTTTCAAGTCTCCATCTTCAGGGCTGCTGTTTATCTTTGCCTCTGTTGACCTTCGTTGATCAGCCAGGCTGAGTACTTGGTCGCTGATCCACGGTCCTTTGTTGTACATCTTGAAACCTATTCTTTATCGTGTGGTTAACACTGTCGAGTGCTTCATTCAAGTTTGATTCTTCGACCATGCTATTAAGTGCTTCAAAACGATTCTTGAACTCTATCTTGTTGCGTTATTCGACATTAGGAAGACGTAGTCTTTCAATGTCTACCTGCTTTGTGTGTGTTCGCTGTTGCACATTGAATCTTATTTTGAAGTTTGCTATCACGAGGTTTTCATCTCTTACCAAGTTTGGCACTATTGCACTTGGATGCCTGTGTGTTGTTAATGCAGCTTCTTCACCTTCGGTCAATCATGATGCAGCCAATCAATCGATACTTGATGTTTTGCATCAACCATTGCATCTTTTTGTATTTTCTTTCACTTCCTCTTCCTCCTCCCTGTAGCACACTTTGAAGTAGATCCCAGGGTTGCTCTAGATCCGTAAGGGCGGGTATATTTGTCTAGTCAACCGCCCGGCTGCCATTCACTACTGTTTGCTGGTCTTCTCATGCTTGTCTTTTGTGGAATTTTGCAAGACGTGTCCACAGTCCTCTCATTGCTAGCTATTTCACTACTATAGGCAACGCAGTTGATCTCACGGACACTCTTCCGCCGTTCTTCACGCCCTGCTCACAACTAGTGTGCTGGATCAGTTACTTAACCGGCGCCGATCAATCGCCGCTGAAAGCCATATGTATAGCCATACCAAGACACGGCCTGTTAAACTCGGTTTAAGGTCATGAGCTGGTATTGGTAAAGGCTATTTACCTAAGACCATTAGCAACGATGTGTTGCATGTGGGAACAAATGTGAGCTATTGACGTAATTCACCAAGCTATATGTTAATCGTAAAATCCAAACTTTGGGGAACATATTTGATCGTCTTGAAACTAATGTTGTGTTTGATGCTTCTGACCACAGCAACCTTTAACTAATGTGAAAGCGTTTCTGTGCTTGCCATCTTGCAAGGATGCTCCATCACACAATTTTCGCCGGTGTCCTTTCATATGCATGTCACCTGTGGACCCCACGTTCGAAAATATGTTTGCACGGTTGTTTGAGCTTATGCAAGTGCAGGATGCAAGCTGTGTGAAACCCCCGGTATGATGTTTACATGTGTTTTTGATTTGATTGTCCTTATGATGATGCGCATTGATGTTTCAATCATGGACGTATATGAATGCGCTGGGTACTCGGGATAGTCAGTTCAACGTTCCAAGGTGATGCGTTCTATAGACGCTAGCGATAGTCAGTTAAGTTTTACGAGTTGGTTTCTTTTGTATGTAATTTCCTGCTACTTCGATGTCTCTGCTTAGGAAAATATATCCGAAACTAAGGTTCAATTGTATGGCGTTGTGCACAGAAGACTGCTGGTGACGCTTCTAACAGATCTACTGTATTTCTAATGTTGCTGTGTCTCTCGCGTTTGCTTCGGTAGTACGATAAAGTTATTTTCTGAGCCTATGATGACTTGCTCAAATGAATTGCCTTTTAGAGGATCAGTTTGTTACGGAATTACCTTAAGGCATCGCAATGAAGGGATGAGGATCTATATGAAATTGTGTTGGACGCCCATCATCTCATAGAATTTGTCGCTCTGCTCCGATGCGGGGGAATTTTTAAGTCTGAAAAATTCTATCCATGCTTTGTATTTTTTAAAGCAGGTGGGTGCTTTTGTGAGCCGTGTTTGTGATATTTTTCTTGAGGGTGTTTTTTTTTACCGGCCGTTTGACGTTCTGCTGTTCTTCTATTCCTTGTCTCGTGTGTCCAAAGGCAAATCTTGATCCTAGCGCCTCTTAGCAAGCGTTTGATCTGAGTTCTTCCGCTCTCACAATGAAGTTACACCTCCTGCCACGCTCCCACCTGCACCATTGTTCATCAACTGCCCGGTCTAGCCGTAATGTTTGTACTCGTAGTTGCGTTTGCGCTATCTTAGCTCTGGGCTTTTCAATATGCATTAACGTTAATTACTCCTTGCTGCGGCTGCGCCAGACTTGATGTTATGGTTGTTGTTGGTAGAGCCAGGAGTTTCCCCGGATGCGCAGTCCATCGATCGTCGGCGACAGCAAATGAGGCCAGTCGTCGGATGTAGGTTGAGCCTTTCAAGGAGCTAAAGAGCTCGATACGTGCCCTCAAAAGGAGGCTCGGACGACTGACCGATGCTCCAACGATCGTGAAACTGGCATCCCACTGTCCCCTGTTACCAGGAGACACTCTTCTTGAAAACCTTTCCAGCGGACGACGAAGTCGTACTGTTCTGGTTAGGTCTTCTTAGGAGATTCGCCGAACAGAGTAGCCACAAAATTTGTCACATACCTTGCTTGCCCTCCGACCGCCGCGTGGAGGCTCTCCTAGTTGGCCGGCTGATGTTATCGTGCCTGATCCACGGGCATATGCGGGTCGGCAGTTGCAGTCGTCGAGTGACGTAAGAAAGGAGTATTGACGGAAGGCCTATGAAGAGCAATCGGACCACGGCAGTTCTTTTAATTTTGATGAAATCGAAGAAAGGCTTGGCGTGGTTTAGTGTTTACGATCAAGCGAGCTCTTCAGGGGGGTTTTGCTTCTGCACTCCGGCCCTAAGTGGATAGAGAAGTATCCTTTTCAAGCAAAAATACGCAAGATTGAGAAGAACGATGAGTGCTTTGCACTGCCCTGGCCTTGGAGCCCTGAGCTGCTGTTGACATAATGTCGTCAATTGTTGATGGATGAATCTTCGTAAATGAATTGGACCGCGCAAGAACAGCGCGAGAAATTTTATGGCGTGGTTAGATGAGATGAGAGTGAAGCAAGTTCTGGCATTTCATTGCATCTATCAAATGGAGCATTGGTGTGATGGTTATATTGTCGTTGCGGGGATGGTTGCCGATTTTCGAGGAGCGGTTTGGTTCTTCTATTCGTTTCAAAGGAGCTTTTCGACTTGCACTTGCGGTTGATATTACCCTTACGACAAGTATCATCGAGCCACTTCATTAATGCTTTCTACTGCTCATGAGAGCTCTTGGAAGTATACCGGGCTTTCAAGTTATTGACTTACAAGAAGTCCTGATGGGTGAGCTAGTTTGTAAAAGGGAACTTTAACTACCAATCGCTTCGGAGATTAGCATGCTACCTGGATTGATGAGTCCTCTTGCCACTATGGCATACGTGCAATGTACCCTTGTCTAGCAAGACTCGATGTGGTCGAAGTAACGAATATTATTTTGCTGCTTTAGGTATCCCCGAATATGCCGTTGCAAAGCTGCATATGGCTTTAGAAGTCCGTGTTTTCCTCCTTGTCGCTTTGGCACAACCGAGGTTTTTTTTGCGACTGACATTTGAGAAGTTAGATTAGGCTGATCGAAAAGCATCTCATTGTTGCCGGCTCGGCGACAGTATCGTACCAGCTGCTAAGAATGGCATCACCCTTATTTCGTAAGCGCAATAAGCCAGCGTGGTGTAAGGTTCATTCCTAGCCGCATTCTTGTTTATGTTCGACACAAGTTGTAAGCGCATTCATCTTAATGTTCCCTACTATAGGTTGTAAGCTTATTTAACTGCATGTTTACTATAGTCTTCCAGTGTGTTCAACTTTGCGTTTATTGGTTGCAAGCATATGCAACTTTATGTTCAGTAGGGGTGGTAAGCTTATATATCTCATGTTCACTATTGGTTCTAAGTGTTTTCAAGGTATGTTCGCCGACGTTATGAGTGTATTAAACTCATGTCCGTTTTAGGTTAAGTGTATTTGAGTTTATTTCCCCTATATGTAGTAAATGAATTAGATTTTATGTCCGCTATATGTTGTTGGTATTATTAAGTAATAGCACCAAGTGTAAGCACTTACATGTTCACTGTTGATAGCGAGTGCGTTTAACTTTGTTTTTCATTATAAATTGTAAGCGTCGTCTACTTAATGTTGAGTACAGGTTGTAATTATATGTAACTAATGGTGACTGTAGCTTGTAGGTGCATTCAGCTCTATGTTCACTATAGGTTGTAAGTGTGTATCTAACTAAGGTTGACTATATATTGTCAGTGTATCTAAGTAATGCTGACTATATGTTGTAGTTGCATCTAACTAATGTTCAAGTAAGGTTTTAAGTGGCCACTGCAACCAGTTTCTTGATTCGTGTTTAACCCGTTGGATTCACTATATTAATCGATCCTGTGAGACGTGGTTGCAAGGCTGGGTATGCTCATAGCAACCGTGAAGGTACCCGCTGCCTTGTAGTTTTCGATGGTTTGGTGTACTCCAGTGTCTGGTTTCCCAGAGAGCTCAGAAAAAAAAACTGAAAGTGTGTGCATGCTATTGTTTCGTGTCAAACTCGCCAGTCTTTCAGAAGTGCGTCAAGATGGCAGGCACAAATCCACTGGTAAACGGACATCCAGCAAAAAATGCACTGAGGCAAGGCAGACAGACCAAGGACAGACAGACAGACAGACAGACAGACAGACAGACAGACAGACAAACGGACAGACAGACAGACAGACAAACGGACAGACAGACAGACAGACAGACCCATGGACTGACGGACTGACAGACGGATAAATCTAAACCAATAAGGGGACGCATTTTTGAACTCAGACCATTGTGTAGATTCCTTGCTATTTTAGTTCTTACGAAATTTTGTTATTAAACCCAATATTTCATGTATCAGTCATATCTATTAGATATCGTTTTACTTATTTTCTTTAAGATGGTACTTAAGGAGGTCTCTCAGTTCGGTGGGCTTTACGATTGACTTCTGGTTTATGCTGAAAGGCATTTTCAAGTCACGTTGCTGTGTAGGCACGTTGCTGTGTAGGCTGCCTTGATTGTCCCATTGTGCTCGAGTTTCAGCAGTCTTAGCTTAATCCCGCAGATTACTCCTCTTTTCTGTGAACGTAATCGCTATGAAACCTCGATTGCTTGTGCGTGGCTTAGCCGTGGAATGACGAGCGAAACTAGGGTTGCCTCGAATCGCTTGGAGTAACACTTTTGCGTTTATCTTCTCGCGCGTAACGATCGCAAAATGGACCTCATACTTGCATGAATAAATGCTTGAAGGTATTTATGGTATGTACATATGTATGTTTGTATGTATTTTGTGAAATGTATCTATGCATGTATATGAGCATGACTGAATGTAGCTGGGGATCTTCCTGGTATCTATATATGTATATATCTATTTTATGGAATGCATGCATGCATGTATGTGTACGTATGTATGTATGTATGTATGTATGTATGTATGTATGTATGTATGTATGTATGTATGTATGTATGTATGTAT
>QQSS02065876.1:0-17740 GCA_003687565.2 Craspedacusta sowerbii
ATATATGGTCTGGGTTCGGTTCCCATGCACATCATTGATGAGCCCCAGATAGGGCGAAGCGCGTCTGGCGTTAGGTTATGGGAGGCAGTGGTGATTTGGTTAACTTGGCCGATTTCAAATTTAATGTACTCGTGTGATATAATCCTGACTGTGCGGTATTCTGCGCTCTTGGCTAGACCGAATTTAACATATGCATATATACCTCTTGTTAGATGTTCTTACTTCTAGATTGTAGCATTCTGGGACGAGTTCTTATACGTATTCGTTATTAGTTATATTCACGCTGCCCACTTGCAGGACTTCATCATTTTCGGGGTTCTAATCATAAATGTTGATTGTCCTCCTTGACCATGTTAAAAAGTTTGGATGTCTGCACTCTTTAAAGCACTAAGTACCCCTTATCAAGCATGCTTATCTTCGGTCACGGTGATTTCGAATTAATCTTCAGCGATTATATTTAATGCAGGTGTGCATTGGACGGCTTGCGAGTTAACTTCAAGTATGTACAGTAGTGGTTATGATAATCTTTTGTAGGTATATCTACGTATTGACGTTCTTTTCCGCCCTGGGTGGATTCCTGTTTGGTTATGATACTGGTGTTATCTCTGGTGCGATGATTTCACTTGCTGATCAGTTCGCTCTGTCAACAGAAATGAAGGAAGCAATTGTCAGCATTACTGTTGGTGGTGCGATACTTGGCTCCGTAGCCAGTGCCCCATTGAACAATTCTCTAGGGCGAAAGCCTGTGCTTATTGTTGGTTCTCTGGTCTTCACTGGTGGTGCAGTCCTATTGGGTGTGGCTCAGAATGTTGCTGAGCTACTTCTAGGACGACTTATAGTTGGTCTTGGTATAGGTTTGTACATGACGATTTTATGGTGATTCTCAGGGGGTTTCGTTTTCAATAGCCTAATGGGATCTATTGCTAGTATAGGATCAGTATTTGATGTGCGAGTCATATTCTACTGGCAGCTTTCTGCATCCTCCTTCGTTGCTTATCGATTGGCTGCTTTGATGCGAGTATCTGGTCTCCTTTCTTTAGGCTTTGCTAGCTCTACTGTCCCTACGTATATAGCAGAGGCAGCTGCCCCGGAAGTACGTGGGTGCTTAGTGACTGTGAATCAACTGTTCATAACTTTTGGCCAGTTTGCAGCGTCAGTCCTGAACGGTCTTTTCTCCTATTTTCATGACGGATGGAGGTAAGATGTGGACCTTGAGCTGGGCATGGAGATTTTCTGTGGTCGTCGAATGCTATCTGATTGTTGTGCTATCCGTCTGTCATTATCTTTGAACGTATTTGCATGCGCATGTTGCTATCCTTTCTTTGTTGTTCTTGACTCGAGTCCTTTTCCATCTTGATCTTTGGTTGTTAAGTTCTGTCTGACTTGTCTGTTTTGTGTTTGTAACCTTAGGTACATGCTTGGTGTATCTGGATTTCCTGCTGTTGTTATGCTTATTGGGTTCCTTTTCCTGCCAGAAAGTCCTCGATGGCTCGTATCAAAAGGTAATATCACTTACGTGTGATCTATACATGAATTTGACCGCTAGGTTGCGCTGGCAGCTTTGCACATTTTCCCCGAGCTAATAAACTTTAAAAAAAAAGCATTACTCAAGTTTTCCTCATGGTCAATTTATTCCTATGTAGTCATATGGGTCAGTATCTCATGTATAGGGTTATTGTACACGTCATGTATAGGTATCGAATCCTGCCCCTTCTGTAGGATATATGGAAGCTCTCCACTAGAAAAGCATTAGTAGATATACTTCTTGGTTGTTTATGTATGTTTTTCTTACAGGCAAAGACGATAAAGCCAGAGCTGTTCTCGCCAAGCTACGCGGAAATTCTGATGTGGACGTAGAGCTTGCGTTTATTAAGGCATCGCACAGAAGGTCTCTTGACGAAGGTAGGTCGCTTTGTTTTATGCAGTGACCATAGGATCAGCTTGTTAAGCTAACTTGTGTGCTGCGAAGCTTTGCTTGTCCCGTTGTAACTGCCGCATGTTTCAGTCAACGTCGGAAAAGCAAGCGGCAGTTTCTTTAGTTGCTTCAGCGTGCCGGGTATATGTAATATGTGGTACCTCCAGTGTTAATGTTGTTTTAATTATATTCTTTGTGCGTTAGGGTTTAGGATTCTTCCTAGGATTAAAAGTTTGTTTCAATTTTTTTTTTTTTTTTTTTTGAGCATCACCTCTTTTTGCGCAGACTTCATTTTTTTTTTAAATAGAATTTTTCTTACTAGGCTTGGAAATCGAATTTTAGGTTGTTTCAGTTATTTCCTATGTTGCAGTATTCGGAATTATCTTTGCCTTTATCCAAAGAGGGAGCTAGTGGTAGTGCCTTGCTTCGAGTGCTGAGGACACCGTACGCTCGAAGAGCATTGGTCCTTGGATGCGGCCTCCAAGCCATACAACAGTTGGCAGCTATCAATACAGTTATGTAAGGGGACCTTAATTACATGTCTTAATCCAAGAACTGCCCGTCCTTTTTTAACTTTAGTTTGCCATCAAATAAAATGTTTTGTTCCTGTACGAGCTATGGTGCGTTTTTTTTTTTGGGTCACACTTGTCTCTTCAGGTGTTCTTGTGCTTTGCTGAAAATATCGTGATTGCGGACTCTCTCATGTTTCCCTAAAAGCTCTCCTTGCGTACCTTTGATTTTTGTGTTACTTGAGTTATGCATTTGAGACAAACTTTTAAAGATAATTTAGTTGAAGTTTGATTTCAAGACAAGCAGGACTATATCCTCTGTTTTTCAGGTACTACAGCGCTACTATTATTCAGCTCGCTGGTGTGAAAAGTCAGTCCACCATAATCTGGTTGGCGGCGGCTGTTGCTAGTGGCAACTTTTTGTTTACTTTGATAAGTATGGCGCTTGTTGATAGGGTGGGTCGGAGACGGCTGACTTTGGCCAGCGTGCTAGGCGTCATCTTTGCCTTATGCCTCATGGCGTGCACGTTCATTGTGCTGAAGTCGGAATCGCTTACAGTTACTGCTGCAGCACCTGCTCAATACGTTGGTCTATGCGGCCGCCTGGACTCATGTTACTCTTGCGTGGAGGATAAAAACTGTGGTTTCTGCTTCGTGGAAACTTTGGACGGTGCATCTTTGAACGGCAGTTGTCTGCTGAGAATGGATCCGTCAAGCTCACAGCCGGCGCCTTTCTGTAACCAGTCAGTGTACGCGCCGCAGATGCCACCGGGAGCTAGCCTGAAATGGGAATCCGTGTCGTGTCCTACCAAGTTTGCTTGGTTGGCCGTGCTGTCGATGATTTTTTATTTAGCTATGTTTGCCCCCGGTCTGGGTCCCATGCCGTGGGCGCTCAATGCGGAGATTTATCCGCTCTGGGCTAGGGGGATTGGCATCTCCGCGTCTACCGCTACGAACTGGTTTTTCAATTTGTTGGTGTCCTTGACGTTCCTCAACGGGATCGAGGTCCTCACGAAGCCCGGTGCTTTTTTTATGTATGCTGGATTGACGCTCTGTGGACTTTTATTTTTATTCCTGCTGATGCCGGAAACGAAAGGTAGAAAGCTTGAAGAGGTGGAGGACTTATTTAAGGCTTCTCCCCTTGCTGGCCTCTCCAAGCAGGCGCCTTCACTTCATTAGTATTCTCTGGTTTAATGTTATTGTTGTTTCGTGATTGAAAAGCATCATCAGCACGTCCTCGTAGTCATAAAAAAGTAAGTGTAGTTGAAGATTTGGTTAGCGTTCGTTGAAACAGTTATGCCGAAATGCCGACATCTATACCATGTTAAATATAGCCTTGTTTTGTTAATTTAGGCATAGTGGTAATTAAGAAACCGATTAGGCTGAGACATCGCGCAACATTTGTCGTGTTAAGTGTTTGTTAGCCATTATTCTAATCATCAATAATTTATTTGTTTTTGCGTTACACGGTAAAATCCGCATTTTGATATATTATGTGGGCTCATTGTATCGAAATGCGGGGATTGATATCACAGGCTTGTTTGTCTGCATCTAGCTCAAATTTTTTGTCTGGGCCTTTGAGAAATTTTCTTTTCCTGTAATTGGTTCGAGTAATTTTGCTAAGAAATATTTTCTGCATAAGACCGAGTCATCCTGCTGTACTGGTTTCATGGTGATGTAGTGCAAGCGTATCGATATATCTGACTGTTTGACATGCGTGATGATGGAGAAGATTAATGCAAGCGAATGTTAGCAATGACATCCTGTAATAGTTTTGTAATTTCTCCCTTGTTTTTACCGCGGTCTCGTACCTCTATTTTTACTGGTAACAAACGCCAGTGCGAGAGCAGTAGAGGCAGGACGTTTTTGAAACGTTTCTTAAACAGCGCTTTTAGGTATGTGCGTTCGTTCGAATCTTAATCTACCGTGCCAGAATGCTTTCCATATGGCATACGTGTTCAAGACTAGAAGCCCTTGGCCTATGTAGTTCTTGTCTGACGGGCAACTCTTAAGCGCACGAAGATTTTATTATTTTGTTGATGGCGTTCGTAATCGTTGCTTGTTTGTTCGTGGATGGCTTTGCTCATCGTTGTTTGTTTTTTGTTGTAGGTGTTGTACAACGTTGCTTGTTTTTTGTTGATGGCGTTTGACAACGTTCTTAACGCTCACTAATGCGTGCAATTTGACAACGTTCTTTACGCTCACTAATGCGTGCAATCGTTTTGTCTATGTTTGCAGAGCTTTCTTACGCTTTCTGCTATTTGACTTTTTATTTACTGTATTACCTTCCTACTACGCACTGCTATTCTGCTTATTATACTACTACTATATTGCACTTTTTATTCCTCCCTTCAACTATCCTTGCTCTGAGAATTCATCACGGAATGGTTTCAGCTCCAATGATTGTTCCTGATTTTAGTGTATTGCTGTGCGAAATGTCGCCAGGTATTTACTTAGGTCCAGCCTTGTCATTTTTCAATCAACGTCTATGGGTTCTACCAGCTCTGAAGAGAACCGTGAATGCCGCCTCTGTAATTCGCAGGGCGCTCTCCAGTGCAAGCTGCCAACTCGGTGTTGTACCCTCTTCAAACCGGCGTCGCGCTGCGCTCGTTAGATTTTCGTCGTCGAATGCTACCATCGAGTCGGCGTTGCCCGCATCCAAGCGTTTCAATTTCATCGCTGATGCTGCGGAAATCGCCGCCCCTGCTGTTGCCTACATTGAAGTTGCCGTCGACGTCTCTCCTCCCTTCGGAGGGACTCAGCAAGTAGCGGGAGCCGGCTCCGGGTTTGTGGTGACGGATTACGGCGTAGTTTTGACTAATGCCCATGTGATCAATCGAGCAAGCAGTGTCAAGGTCAAACTGCGATCCGGGGAGGTAAGTTCCATAATTCCATAATGTGTGTTGTTTTCTCGTGTTTTATGACCACTGTTAGGATGATGTCTCTCCCTTTGCGAGTTCTAGCATGAAAATTGCTTGATTTGCAACAGTAATTGCGAGTTCTAACATGAAATTTGCTTGATTTGCAAGTAAACTTGTGGCAGATCAGTAGTGCAAGAGATTGTGCAGATCTTCCGCAATTCCGTATTCAGAAAGGCGAATTTGATTCGACGTTTATCTATGGTGGCATCTTGCGTCTATGCTTGCTAGCGCCTTGTCTTGCTCTCTTGAAGGAATGCAACGGTGACGTGGTTGACGTTGATCCAATCGCAGACCTCGCAGTCGTGCAGATTAACTCTAAGGAGAAGCTTCGCACGCTGCAGATGGGCAACTCGAGCGCTGTGCGACCTGGCGAGTGGGTCGTTGCACTGGGGAGCCCCCTGAACTTAAGCAACACCGTTACTGCTGGCATTGTTAGCGCCGTGCATCGAGGAGGACGAGATATTGGGCTGAAAAAAGGTGAGCCTGTTCAAGTCGAGTTAGCGCAGACCACGCCTTACTGATGTCGTTTAGGTTTGTTTAGGAGTTAGATTGGAGTGCGTCGGTTGTTGTTCGAGCGCGTGGATTGTGATTTGAGTGCGCTTGTCGTCATACGAGGGCGCGTTTTGTGACACTAGTGCGCGTGTTTTGGTTCAAGTGCGCGTGTTTTGATTCGAGTGCACTTGTTGTAATTCGAGCGCGTGGATTGTGATTTGAGTGCGCTTGTCGTGATACGAGGGCGTTTGTTGTGATTCTAGTGCGCGTGTTGTGATTCGAGTGCACTTGTTGTAATTCGAGCGCGTGGATTGTGATTTGAGTGCGCTTGTCGTGATACGAGGGCGCGTGTTGTGATTCTAGTGCGCGTGTTTTGATTCGAGTGCGCGTGTTGTGATTCGTAGCCCTTGTTGTGATTCGAGCGCGTGGATTGTAATATGAGTGCGCTTGTCGTGATGCGAGGGCGCGTCTTGTGATTCTAGTGCGCGTGTTTTGATTCGAGTGCGCGTGTTGTGATTCGAGTGCGCTTGTTGTAATTCGAGCGCGTGGATTGTGATTTGAGTGCGCTTGTCGTGATACGAGGGCGTTTGCTGTGATTCTAGTGCGCGTGTTTTGATTCGAGTGCGCTTGTTGTAATTCTAGTGCAGACTTTCGCGGTCCGCAGGAAAATTGAGCTAGATCTTGTTGTTTGCATCTTTGGATTTTTGGTCAAGGCCTTAGTCGTAGGCACTTCAAATGTGATGTGCACCACTCGGAAGTGAAATTTATATTGTATTTGCCATTTCGTCCCATAAGCAACGAGGAGTTGAAAAAAACTGAATCTCATTGACGAGATAAGTTATCGACTGGACTAAAAAGCTGCTCTGCTTTGCTTGAAGACTTCCAATGTGTCTGTGAACCCGCGGTGCATTATTTAGTCTTTTTTCTCCTTCCGTTTTGTATTTCCTTTGCTCATCCGCTTCTTCATCGACTGCTTCTCTTTCTTAAGTAGAGCACTTTAATGCCCGGATTGTAGCAAGCAAGATTCTCCTTAGCTTTTCGATGTTTTGTTGATTGATATCATGTTTGTACTTGAATTTTGTATTTACTGCACGTTCTGTGCCTGCGTTAGGTCTGAACAGTGTACCATTGAATGTGCTTTTCTAAACGCCTTACCATTGAGCTTCCGTGAGCCATTCAAAGCTCCTTCAAGATTGATTTGGTCGCTGCCGGACGGAAAGAAAAACGGGCCTTTAATCGATAGCTGCTTTCTTCTCTTTTTGTATTTATCTAAGGTGACATGAAGTACATCCAAACCGATGCACCAATTAACCGTGGCAACAGTGGAGGGCCTCTCATTAATCTTGATGGTCAAGTGATTGGGATCAACACTATGACCTTGCTTAACACGACTGGTGAGGTGAAAAATGATTGATGACCCAAAATTTTAGATGCTTTTCAGAAACGTGCGCAGGGTGCTTTCCTTTGAGTAACTCATGGGTAGCTCTAGTTTCAAATATTGTTTCAAGAAGTATTGTTTAAATTTGTAAATGTTGTTTCAAGAAATATTGTTTCAAATATTGTTTCAAATATTGTTTCAAGTTTACATGACACGATATGTACAAGCAGCAACGATGCCTGTATCGCAGTGACATTATTTGCAATTGTACTAAGACCTGAATTTTTATTTTTTATTTTTTATTTATTTTTTTTACACCGTAGCTATGTAGCTCGATTGTGTTACGGATATGTTAACTAACTTTATGGTTCGCTAGCGTCGTTCCTTTTTATTCCTTTTACCTAAGAGTTTCTTGTGCGCGATAAGGTGATATAGTGAATATGGCCACTTTTATGTCCTTTTGCTGTAGCAGATTTCATTGGCGTGATTTTCCCACCGAATTTTTATTTCAATCTACTAGGGATCTCGTTTGCCGTTCCCATCGACCGCGCGAAGGCGTTTCTGCTGCAAGCCTTAGAGAAGCAAGACCTTCGTAAGTCTGGAAAACGAGTCCCGTCGCAGGGTCCTCGGCCCTATATCGGCTTAAAAATGATGACCCTTGTGCCGGAGATTGAGCACCAGCTTCGTCAGCAGTTCGTGAAGTTTCCGGACGTTTCGTACGGAGTCCTCGTGGTCGATGTGATCCACGGCTCACCGGCGTTTCGGTCCGGATTAAGACCCTATGACGTTATCATCGAAGCTGATGGGGTGCACACGAGCACCTCGGATAATCTGTTTGACTTCGTTGCGCGCGGACGTGAATTCACCGTATCAGTCATCAGAGGTAGCACTGGTGAGAAGCTGTCTCTTCGTCTGCATCCGATCATGGTAGATAAGTGATGTGAAGGCTCTTGCATATGCACACTCGAGTAAGTTTTTCCGAATTAGCCTTTGTGCTATGACAGGGTCGGGATCTTTTCGCGTTGCATTTTTGAACTATGTAAGTGATTGAGATCGTACGAATGCAGTTTTTTGCATTAGGGTGCGGACTTGGCATCGTCCGATTATGTTTTATTTCTAGTCGCAGCAGCGGTGGTAGGAATGGGAATTTTTTTGTCTGGTTGATCTGGGATTGGACTTCCGTTTCCCGTTATTTTGTGGTCACCATGAATACTCTACGGTTATGGAGGTGATGACTATGTACATAATTATGCTATTAATATTTTTGCGTATAATCTGCGGCGTCTGGAAAGAAACGCACTGATCTTCCTACCCTTTCGCGAACTCAACGTTATTATGACTTTTGCCACTTACATGATTCACAACTTTGTGCTGTGTGGCACCATTATTTTTAGGTCTTTTTGATGAATGAAAGTATGCTTGCTAGTAAGTAGTAGCCATGAGTATTAGTTTTTCTTTATTTTTCGTTTTTGCAAAAGCATTCCCGCCTACGGGGTGTTTGTAGATGACCCGGGAAGGGGGCGGGATGAAAATTTATTCACAAATTACACGGCAAACAACGAAAGGAATCTATCATGCGTCGATATACGCTGGTAAGTAGCTTGATCATCAAGGGCTTTATTTCAAGTGAAATAAGGAAATTAATGAAAACAATCCAAGAAACTAGCCAAGACACAGTTGCAACTAGCTTACCGCGGAATGCGATCCTTTTCTAAGAATCAATTATAATGAAATGCAGTATAAATGGAAGTACGTGATTAGGTGTGCCACGCAGTGGAATATAATATCAGCGGCAAAACTGTGTACATGCAAGATTTTTTCTGGTCCTTAGAAGTCTTATAGGGACTAGCCTGCCGTACGTTTCGTCCCAGCCAATGGAACTCGTCCAATACCGCAGGTTGAGTCTTAACATCAAGAGTTGACGACAGAGAACAACATCAACAATAGCAACAAAAACAAGCTTTTTCTTCATTAATGCCAATTAAAAATTTTCTAATCACCAATATAAAATAGATTACAAGCTGAATCAGAATTTTTTTATTTTTTTATTTTTAATTTTTTGTTCTTTGCTTCACAATTGTTCCATGTCTAATTTGCAGACAAAAAATCTTGCGAAAGATCATTTTCATTACGATATACATTATAACACACCTTTCGTGGAGAAGGAGACATCCTCTGTAGCCTTGGCTAATCCGTTTGATGATGTCACCTTGAATCCTGGCTTAAGGGTGTATGCCTCAAGACCTAATGAGCATCATTAAAGTTCTAGTTTAGTGTGAAGTCTTTATTGTTCAATTGCATGTGCACCGCTAGTCAGCATACCGAGACATGCAATAGAAGCCCAAACCTCGGATCTGCGTCTCCTGGATTTGGTCCCAACAACTCGTAACTTAGGTACAAATATAAAATACATGCAAGTAAAATATAAAGTATGAGATATAAATGCAAAATCAGCTCATAAAGAAACAAAATACAGGACGTCCAATTGCTTCATAAATTGTGAGCGCAAAGTGGAACGTGAGTCGTATTCATATCTTCTGAGCACGAAAAAGGGAGGGATAAGCAGTTTGCAATCATCACAGCTGTTAGACGCGTCATTAACACTATACGTAGGCAGGTCAAGCAAACCAAAGGCCACTGCTTCATAAGAGTCTGTTAACAGATGCATGAGTAAACTGGCCAAGAAAGCACCATGGTTATTCAAGCATCTTATTGCCATACATCAGGATCCTCGAAACTTTTCAGTCCGAGGGCCGCATTAACGGACGTGTTGCAGGCTAGCGGCCGGATATAGTGTTAAGGTCAAATAAAGCAGAGTCAAAGCAAGATATATTTTTGTCTGCGTACTCAATCCACGCGCATCTGATGTGGGTTTATTGCACCATAGCCTCTAAGAAGCCTGATATTCAATGTATCATTAGTCTCCGCACTTTTCTTTACGGAAGGCATCCGCGGGCCGGAGAAGAAGACCTCGCTGGCCGGTTCTGGCCCACATGGCCGTAGTTTGGAGACCGCTGCTGTACATGCATCACGTAGCCAACCAAATTAGGATCTGTTTCTCGAAACTTTTTGAGTTTCGAGAAGTTTCGAGACGAGAAGGAGCCCGTCTCGAAACAAACGAGAAGTTTCTAGACGAGACAGATGTCTGGAGAAGAACATCAACAGCTTGATAGACTATAGCTTGATAGAAATAAATGTCAAGATCAGTAATAACGATTCAAGAGACTGCTACATGCTCTCCTGATCGCTAAATACTAGAGCTTAACATTGTTACAACGCTCTCGCGATATAACTACCTGCTACAACTTCAGGCGCTAGCCATTCTTGTAAGATTTTATATTTTCATCTACGATTTTGTTAGCATCTACACGTAATGAGGTGTAAGGGAGGATCTTACACTCATTAGCTTTGCTAAGAAGAGCCCTCCTTCCCGTTTTGCGACCTTATATAATTATTATGTACGAGGCATATTTCGGCATGTCTTTCGGGAGAAATAGAAATTGTTGTTGCTCTTGTTGTTTTTGTTGTTGTTTTTCTTTTTATCATTGTTGTTGCTGTTGTTTCGAGACGAGAAGTACATCAGTCTCGATTCAAACGAGACGAGAAATTTCTCAAAATTTCTGGTTTCAAACGAGGATGAGTTTCGAGAGCCAGGCACCAAGACTCTCTAGACTCTATTTCAGATAAACTACTAGCAAGCACCGCGCGTGGATTTTTAGCGGTCTATACAGCGATCTTTAGGACTGGGCTGCTTATATACACACGGACAAACCAGCGATCCTGTTCAGCTTGACGACGATCAGCAGGCAATTTTTTTATTATTTCAGACTACAATTTTAGCGCATTTCTTCAGTTATACATGGCACAAGCAACAAGACATAACACTATGCGCAACAACTAAATTTTTATAGGAGATTCAATACGAGAATCCTCTAAGCTTCCTCTAAGCTTCCTGCCTCCATCAAGAAGGATGATGGCAAAAGATCCTCCGAAGTTCGGCGACCCCTAGCATTCCCATTGAAATCGTCTGCGGCCCGATGCGGCCGCAGAATCTGATCATGGTTTCAGCGGCTCAGGATCCCGGCATAGACAAGCGACTACCTGCAGATACGTGCACGCTTATTCATCTTGCATTCTCAGTTCCATGACTCTATCCGTTCTGTCAAGTCTCGCCTTTGTTCCCGTATGACCACAACTCCCTATAATGTCGGGACTTCATCCTGTAATTAATGAGCATCATTCTAAGTGCTATTCAATTTAACTCTGTGACGTAAACAAATTCCTAGCCGGTCAGAGGAGCAACTCGTTAGGCTTTCTTAACTGCCCGCACCTTTTCAAGAAACCGCGGATGTCCCCGATCTATCGCGCATGCCCACAGGCTCGGAATGTGAACGAACTCGAAGCGCACAAAAAATAGTAAGGAAGAGTTTGCCGCGTTGTTCTGGGGACCTTGCTAGTTCGTATTCAATGTTATATTGTGTTATCACAGTAGCTTTGATCACTTAGAGGACGTGTTGATTGTAGGTAGGTACGGATTTTTCAGCAATTTGTGTCTTGTATACTTTTTGTATACTCGTGGCGTGCAGTCTGAAAGCTATTGACTATTGTTAAATTGAAGTACTGTTTACGTCTCGTAATTCAAATATGAGATTGGGTAGTTGGTGTTTCAGATCCAGGAAGATAGTCTTCTTGTTTTAAACCTGTCTCTCGAGTTTTCCAGAGGACGCGAGAGGTCTCCCTGCCAGCCGTCGCTAAAAACGATCCTGTTTCACTTAGGTGGCTAGTTAGGGCTCCCTTAGAAACACGTCTGAAGTATGCATTCGTTCTAGAGCAAGTTAACAGCACTTAATCAAACTATCCATAACTTTACTACCCCCCCCCCACACCAACACACACACACACACACACCTCTTAATCTTCCACTAATAAAAGTGGTGTGTGCCCCTGAAAGGCTGAATTTTTTTCCCCAAACCGAAATATCTTACTTTAACATGAGAACAGTGGGGCCCTTGTCTAGCCTCTGCTTCGGTTGGTGTTTGATCGAAAGATTCGAAAGGATTGATTGATAAGTTCGGTGTTGCTATGTTCTACGTTCGGTGTTGGTATGCCACACGTGGATTTGCAGGCGCAGGTTGAACTTGCTGGAACGATTTACTGCTTGCATGCACGAGTTTATGAAACAGATCATAGCAAACAAGTTCTTTCGTGCGCGATTGCAATCATAATAGAATAAGGATTGTGAAGTTCAGATAGTGATATGATATTATGATATGATATGATACGATATGATATGATAGATATGATATGACATGTATTATATAGGATATGAGATTATGATCGGAGAACAAAGGAAGCCAGTGGTGATGATGATCAGACCGTCGACTCGTGTAGTTACCGTTATTGCAATCACGCCCGGTGTAGATTAATCAACATGAGCAACTTTCGTTTTGTTTTGTTTTTTAACTTTTAAAGGGAGTTGTGGAGTTGTGTAATGAATAGATTAGTGAACCTTAATTATTGAGTTGACTTGAAGAGCTGAAAATGTGTGCAGATGGTTTCAATTTTATGATTTAGTGTTATTGCCGTAAATTCTACTAAGTTATGTTTAGATGAATCATAATTAATTTAAGGTCTTGCCTTTACTTCCCTACGGTGAAGACTGTTACGCTTGTCTTACACCTGAGCTGATAGCGAAAATTGAGTGCAGCTGTAGAAAATGCATTTTCGGCTTTTTTAATGCGCATATACTTGCCTGATCACGACTGTTTTTTATTTCTCCTCTTGGCGAACTCGCCAAGACTTTTCACGTCACATAGCGTATGTCACATTGAAAAAAAATAATAAAGTACTTGGTAGAGAAGGCATTTTTAAACCGTAAAATCGTTTATGAAGGCTGGAAAATGTCTGATAGGCTGCTAGGCTGATCTGTTTGCTGGGCAACACAAAGAGCGGTTTAGCGGGTCGGGTACCACGTGGGACTGCCTGGACGGATCACAGGGGTGCCACCAGTTTGACACTCTTTCGATTTTTGAAATTGCTTTTCAGTGTTTGAGCATGGAGACAAAAACTCATTTTAAATATCCCAGTTGTTATTTATAACCACCAAAACCGTGGCAAAAAAAAACATGTATTATGTATGCGTATCGTTCATTATGCCATATCCGAAATTATCTTATACTTGCTTTACGCAATCGCTGCGCTAAACTTGCAAGGCAGGAATTTTAAAGAAAAAGTCGAAGGAAAACTTCGTTTACGTTTGACCTTAATTTATGTTGTTGCTAATAATATGAAATTGGCAAGCTTATATATAATATAAGCTTCCTATATAGGCGCGACGCAATGAGCAATGGGTGGGGTCACTATGAGTGACCGTGTTGGGTGACTTCTAGAGACCCCCCATAGCCTGTGTGTGTATGTGTGTGTGTGTGTGTGTGTGTGTGTGTGTGTGTGTGTGTGGGTGTGGGTGTGTCCGCTTGGGTGTGTGTGTGTGTGTGTGTGTGTGCGTGTACAGTACCTGGGAATCTCTTGCCTCTGAAGGATTCCATGTATGTGCAATGTTTACTTTTAGGAGCAACTACGTCTCGCTGTTTAAGCGAAACCAAGTAGCGAGAACCGTAATGTCAGGGCGATTCAGAAAGTGTGACAAGCACAACCACGTAAATATTGCACCTCCCCTCCCCCTAAAATACAATGTTGCAGTGTTGTTGTTGGTGGTGGTGGTGAAGAGCCAGGAGTTTCCCCGGATGCGCAGTCCATAGGTCGTCGGTGACAGCAAATGAGGCCAGTCGTCGGATGTACGTCGAGTCTCTCAACGAGCTAAAGATTTCGATACGTGCCCTCAAAGGGAGGCTCGGACGACTGGTTGATGCTCCAACGATCTTGAAACTGACATCGCACTGTCCCCTGTTTCTAGGATACACTCTTTATGAAGACCTACCCAGCGGACGACCAAGTCGTACTGTGCTGGTTAGATCTTCATAGGAGATTCGCCAAACAGGGTAGCCAGAAAAATTGTCACATTCCCTGCTTGCCCATCGAACGCCACGTGGAGGCTCTCCTAGTTGGCGGCATTTTGCAGTGTACCCTGAGCTTTGCTTGCTTAATTTGCTTAATTTGTAAAATATAATTATAATTTAAAATAATATTTAAGTTACTAGTTTAATTGCATAATTTGCTTGTTTAATTGCATAATTTACTAGTTAAGTTGCATAATTTACTAATGTTTTATTTGCTTATTTTGCTAGTTTGTGTTTTCGTCAAAGGAAAGACCATGCGAACTAAGCGCCCATGGAAAGCAATGAAGCTTAATCAAAATATTTGACTTGCTTACACGCGGGTGTGAATAGCTATGTGGTCGCTGTAACATGAGTTATTCGGAAGGTGCTTATGTTGAACATCCTTTAGTAGAGTCTGAAAGTTTAAAGCAGCAAAAGTATTAGGATGTGCTGCTTAATCTGTAAGATTCGAAACTGCGTCGTTGGGATTGCTCCGTCATTGGATTATAAAGTTCCTCGTTGTCCAACATGCAGCATTACCCAAGAGCCAACGATCTCTATGCAATGGAATGGAGAGAGGTTTAGTAGTGGCGCTTTAGAGATGTTTAGAAATAGGAGGTTAGAGAAGGTTTGGAAGATTAGAGAGGTTTAGATGTAGCGCTGAAGATACATAGTCTAATCGTAGTCCCAGTTTCCTTTGAAGTCTCCGCGAACCAGAGAATTCTATAGTTGGCTTGATATGCGCTACGTTGTGTCGTTTGCGATTATTATTTCGGCAATCTGTTTAGTACGCGATGCATCCTGTCCTGTTCTTCCCCCGATGGATTGAGATGCTTCGCAAGCGCTTCTGGGTAGAATTACGTTTGCGGCCTTGGTAACTGCGCTACTACGTGTATTTCTTTGGTAGCATATCTAGTACGCGACTTATATAAGGATGTCGCCACGTCTTCAAACTAGTGCGTGTAATTTCGACGACCCGATGACTTACAATTGTTTTCCAATCTTGTATAACTTAAACGCAAATATTTCAGTAGCCATTCAGTAGAGCGGTGTAATTAGCGTGTGATTCGACGTGCTCATGAATGTGCAATAGTGCAAGCCCTTAAGCGAGTCCCACCAGATTTTCGTCGGAAGTCAAAATCGTTTCCAATATCGCACCCGATCATGCAAGGTCATCACAAGGTCCCGATCATAAAGATTTCATTAAACCGGAAGAAAAGCTTGACTTGATTAACACGAATCCTCTCGGTAGCGGCATCTGTGGCTGTCGTCAAGTTTTTCTGCGAAGAAAAAGCGCTCTTTGGCTGTCGAATCGTTCCAATATTGGACTTCTGTGCTGTATTTAATACGAACTTGCAGCAACCTAGTCCTCGCTGAATGGCAATTTGATGAATCGGCCGGACACGGTATTCACGGGGCTTATCCTGTCGTTAATGCGCTTGGCACGGTTGGGGGGAACCTTGTGAATGCAGAAAATTCCGCACCTTATGTTGAGAGTGCACTCTTCTCGGTTCGTTCGAGATTGATTCCACTAGTAAACCTAGGTGGTGTGCCTCAGATAAGACCAGCAGTTCGTGCGAACAGATTTTTAGTTGAATCATTAGGAGTTGTGATGCCTAAGAGCGAAGCAAGTTTATTAATGTAATCAGTGATAGTAGAATTTCCGTTGATTCTCTAGTCGCGGCAACCTGCAAAATAAAGTACATGCAGCCCGGGGCTAAAATTTTGTTTGGAAAATTCTGCTTTTATTTCTCGTCCATTAAAAGCGTCCTATTGGTGGTACTTACTGGCGGGCCTTACATTTCCTTTAGAAAATTCTGCTTTTATTACTCGTGCACTACAAGCGTCGTATACGTTGTACCTGCTGTGGTATTCGTTGCGTGTCAGATAGAATCGTGCGCTCGTTTTTCTAAAGTTAGAGCGAGAGGCTTGGCGTATGTAAAACAACCGAAGATATTGGAGTGACGCTTTGTTCAATCTTATCCGCAGTCCACGATGGACGATTAGTATGGGTTAAGCTATATTATCGTTCCTTTTGTCCCTACCGAGTAATCGCAGTTTGCATCTAGCTTAGACGAGTCTGCATATGCCAAGAGAATGTTAGTGTTCGAGAGTTAGGAAGCAGGAACCTAATTTATCCTAGCAGTTTCTTTGTGGTCCCACGGCAAATGCAGGAAAGTCTTATTGCTTATTCAGGCTTACTGCTCCAGCCTATAGCTTTATAAAGGCTATCAGCATTGCTGATGCCCACATACGAATAAGTTTTTTTAAAAAGAGTTCACATTAATTAACACGGTCAAGTTTACCTCGCTTCTTGGGGGCCTTCATAATAGTTCTAATATTGAGTTTGTAATCATACGCTGTGCGGAAAGAAACTAGCATTTGATGTGCGGTTACTTTTGAAAGGAATTTCGACTATGGCGCTAATGCCAAAAATTGCTGGTATGAGTAGTTTCGAAGTTGCTGATAGCAGTAGCGTCAAGGTTGCTGGTAGTAGCGGTCACGTGGGAGCTGGTACGCAGTCTGCATGTAGCTTGCCGTAGATGCGAGTAATTCTTCGCGTTTGACATTGGATACAAGCCAAAGAGCTTCCCAGGGGTCAGGGAAATGTTGAATTTGTTTGAAATTGCTCCAATGTTTCCGCCAAAAGACGAGAACAGGTTTTTAAAAGATCCTTATAAGTTCTAGCGCAAAATGTGCAGAAAACGTCTTCCTTGGTATAGCTATAAAAAAAGCAACATAATTACATTCTAAACTGCTTAGCTAACTTCACATTAGCTAATATTACGCCACTGGTGAGTCAGGCCGCTGGCTCCAGTTAAGCAGAAAATGTCGATATGTGAAGTTGAGCGATCACGATGGCTTTTGAGGAGTTTTCAAGAAAGCATTTCTCTTTTCGGAAAACCTTTGTCATTGATGAGCCTAAAAAAACTTTTTGGCTACTCACTTGTTATCTTACTCATTCGCTTATTGATTCATCTACTAGATCACTCGCTTTGTCATTCATTTCCCGAAAGTCACCACCCTTGCCTTGTTATTTTCGACTCCATGATGTCAACGAAGAAAACAAGCTATGGAATATTTTCCTGCGGACAACGTGCTGTCCACCTTGCCGGCATGCGTATCATTTCCAAGGTTTTGAAGTAATTACATAACATAATCATCAATTGATGTTTTAATTGACGTTGATCTTTTATGTTTCCGGATTACTATCTGCGGATCGTCGGCTGTGACTGCGATTACTACTTAACTTAATCAGCTGGGTATTTAATGCGCTTCTGGTTGCGGGAGGCAGTCTTGGTTGGTTGCTGACAGGAGCGTGTTCAAGTGTAACCCTCGATGATGAAATGAGCTGAGATTTGCTTTGCAACAAAGATGCTAGGATTGTATGAATAACTGGACATTTTTTAGCATTTTAAAATGGCGTTTCATCGAAGGTCTTACAATGGCACTAACGCAGTGCTCAGAGGTTTGTTTATTGTTGCCCATTTTTTTCCAGGGATTTTATACTGTATGTGATTATATATATA